>KN727777.1:0-23790 GCA_000816745.1 Ancylostoma duodenale | reverse complement strand
GGTTATTTGAGGTGGGTGCTGAACACGAATATCATATCCACCCCGTACCGCATCCCCGTTTTTGTAGGGTTACGATAGGGTTACTGTGACAAAAAATGCTTATTTGGCTCAAATTCGACAAGATTATCGCTGTAAAAGACAACGATGTTGATTAGATTCAAAACAAATGTGTACTGAATATTATTGACAGATATCAAACCGACAAAACTAAGCATCATGCACAAAGCATTTGCAAGGATAACTATCTATTATGACTACTTACCGCCAGAGGGCGGAAACTTTTTCAAATAACTAATATGTTGTTCTGCTATAAGATTGTTTCCATATCATTTCAGAGTTATTAGAACCAGCTAACTTCTATCCATATAGATAAGGTATAGATAGATACTTCTACTCATATAGATGCTGTGAAAAGAACATCGCAGTAACTACCGTAGGGCCGGTACTGCACAGATCTTGCTAGTTACTTATAGTTTTGCGCAAAGCTGTAAATCAGAACTGGAATTATTTGGTTCAGAGCCGAGAAATATGTAGCTCCGAAATGTTCTGAACAGTTATATGCAAGTCTTTGCAAATATTCCTCATCAGAAGCAATTATTTCCAATTGTATTCACGCCGTTAGACTTAGGATTATTCGATCCATACAATGGGTATCGGATTTCTCTCATACTCGCTTCATTGCTCGGAAAAAGGGGAAAAAAACCTCCCAAAAATGCAATAGCTTTTGCCACCGTATCAACGAGATCTCTGTCTCTCCTCGAAATCAGTTATTTCCCAGGAAGCATTGCTCTGACTAACAGCTAAGTTCTTTTGAAACACCACCCGTGTTTCATTTTTAGCTGAAAATTGGAAAATTACAACAGGGTGGTGACGTGTTAATCCGCTCCACGGCTAAGGTACTCATTGATACCTGCTGACTCGTTTGGATAAGTCAATGCACATTGAGAACACAAAAGCAATGTTTTCCTTGTACAAAGTTGTATTAACTTGGTTTGCCACACAGGGCTTCGTAACTCTTTATGCCGTGTGAGAGAGTACTCCGTTTTTCTTTTTTTGCTTGAATCTGGTTTGTGCCGAATTCCCGTGGTAAATGTCTGATAATCATACCCGAAATCTACAGTATGTCTCAAGGCATCAACCAAGTCCTCCCACCTGGAGAATTCTCCTACCACATCCGCGTGGAGTCCCGTCGCGCTAGTCGGGCTGCGACAAAACCGAGCGCGGAATCGGCCTACCTTCTTGATAAAGGCGGTACGTATGCGACCTTTCGCGGGTGTGGGCCACCGCTGCAGGACCCACCGCGGAATGCGCAGTCCTTTTCAATGCGCTCCTGATTTTCTGTTTCGGCGCTCTCATGAGTACTGCGGCGTCGTTTAGGGGTTTTTAAGGTGGGATGTCTCTAGACGGTTTATTCAGAACTCAATTGACCTTTTCTGTGAGATCACGTCCACGTTGTCTGGATCTGTCCTGCAAACGCAGGAGTTGGTGAGACTACGAGAAAAAAAGCAGCTGAAACCATGCTTGCCAACTTCTTTCTGTGCTTTTTTTTTTTGCGAAAGTTCTTGCATTAACGCTCTGCAGCAGTCCTTAGTAGAAATGATTGGGAGCTTCGGTATGAACTGTTCTTAACCTCTTTGGGACTTTCGTGTACCATCCATTTCAAACGAACTCAAGGGCTAAATAAATCAACAGGCAGTCTAGTTTGCACACTTGCAAGCCTCCCCAATCGTAAGATAATGAGGCAAGAAAAAGGCCCTGCTAATTTGAAAACAGGACAAGGGTGGAATACACTTTTATTTCCTCTGGGTTAGAAACTCGAAAGTGCAAGCAAATTGGAATAAAGATTTAGCGTTGTTGGATTGGCATCTGTACGAGTTATTTCAAATTAGGGGAAGTGGGGAAAACGCAGTCGGGCGGGGGGAATGGGCATCTAAAAGTGGTCGAATGCTTGAAAAGATGACTTGTTAGTAGTTCAAAAAAGTAAGAATAGTTTAATTTCAACTGAAAAGAAGCAGTAATCTAAAGTGAGTTTGTATTATATTACAAGTTACAAGTGAGACTTGTAGAGTAACAAGTCAGAACGTGCGCGACATGTCAGCTAACAAGCCAAAAGTTGTCAGACTATCGACCACTTTTAAAGGTTCCACGCCATTTTCGCCAGAGGATATTTCGCCTTTATATGAATTTTTCAAAGAATTCCTTCGCTTCTCTCATGTTTCTTCACAGCATAAAAGCGAACGAATTCTGACGCGTGGGCGAGATCGCCCACGCGGCGTCGCGGACGAGGTTGGTGGTATCCGGACGAGTTCGCACGTAATCAGAAATTGTTCATTTGCTCATTTGCTCATTTCATCAGGACTTCCTTCTCCTTTCTCTCTCTCTCTCTCTCTCTCTCTCTCTCTTTCCTAAGGATTTCTGTTCCAGGCCTCAAGAGTTATCTTCACACTACTGCGAAGTCTCTTTAAGAATGTTCGTTATTTTAATGCTACGGTCCAGTGTAAGCCAACAAGAACGATAGTTGCCAGTAGCTGGCGACTGTTAACCTGTGTGTCAATATCCCATTCAATCGCATCCCGACCCATAGTGACGGGAGTTTTCTCGCTTTGCAATAATAAAAATGTTAGATATATTTCATTTATCAAGACGAATAAGGCAAGATTAAGGAAAGGCCACAATAACTCCAAACAGCGCGAAAGTAACTGAAGGTTTATCAATTTATTTTCTTATCGAGACATAACGTATGAATACCACGAATTTCAGCTCGTTTGTGTGAATTGTTAAAAAAACCCTACTTAAAAGCATTCAGCTTAGATCTGATCCGGGGTGGGCTTGCGGACAGTCGCCCATTCTGTGCAACGTCCCAAACTACTGTTCTTTTTGACAGCCACCCGCTAAAATCCATCATTTCAACGCTATCTTCAGCCAATGTGTCAACCGTAGAGGTATTCTGTGAAGATTTTCCTGAGTACTTCGCTTCTTTGATAAAATAGATTGAAAGCAGCTCTTCCTGTGAAGTAAATGGGATGTTTTCCTGAGCATGTTAGGCTTTTTCCTGAGCCTGCAGAATAGGTATTGCGCTTACCATATAATGTAATATTTGCTGAATTGCTTACATTTCCTAGAAAGAATTGATCATGAGCGCATAGCAAGAAGGTTGACAGCCCGGTGCCGTAGTTCTACAGTAACCAGTCACCTGTGAATCTTAGCGGAACTGGCGACAAAGCGTATCACACCTCTAGATAGCCGCTGTTTTATGCTTCACCCATTGGTTCTTCTCACCATCAAAGTGATGTTCGTCGAAACTATGAGGTCTTGACATTTAAGAAGATTTCTTTTGACGTACTGCTACTGATAGTAATGTTTTGAGCACGACTCTGCTAAATCTGCCCAGAAAATCAGAAAGTCAGAAATCTTGCCCAAGCTTTGGCTAAGTGTTATCTGATGCGTTGATCACGAAAACCATACTTATGTTATATCGTACCACCGTTTTCGTGCTACCATGGTAGGCTGAGTTTATGCAAGCGGAAGAAAATGCCAACTTTGTCAAGAAAGTGAAAGTGCGTTGCCAGTTGATTTTATCAAGAACTCGTCATCAGCACATTGAGTATCCTTCTATTTGAAATTTCAGAAGATTCTGTGAGGCATCGTTTCCATCATATATGTACCTCATCTATGGTGAGAGGGTGCTGCGGAACAGATCGACGGAGAACCACTCCTTGCAGAGCCAGCGCTGCCCAATCCACCGTAGTTATGCGTGCGCGGCGGGACCAACTCAAGGGCACGCCTTCTGTTGGCGTTGCCTCCAGCGATCGATCATCGTATGCAAGAACTTCTAACATCATGAGAAGGGCGTTCTGGATTCTAGAAAAATAGTGGGATCGAGACTATGTTCATCATAGTTTTACTGAATTGATTATGCGCAAGAAAGGAAAGTAATTCGTGATCAAACTGAAAAGATTTTCTGAGTTCTTGTACAGCCATCGTTTTTTCAAATTTTCGTATCCTTTACTACATTCCGTTCAACAAAAAAAAACAAAAAAAAACACGACAAAAATCAATCAGTAGCAGTATCACTCTTGTCTTCAAAATTCAACTCAACAACCAATACATAACTCCATTTGTTAGCATGTGTGCGCCCGTGTGATTTTCATGCCATAGATGGTAGTTTTGCGCCTCTCCGAGGGCTTCCACTAAAATCTCCTATTTTTCTATTCCTCTGGTCTTTTATGGTCATCTTCCATGTTTATATTCCTCTCACCTTATACGTTTCTATTTCTTTTCTTCACCCCAGTTCGAGATGAAACGGATAGAAGAGCAAACCAACGGACGGAGTGGACGCTCCCGTCGCTCGCGCATAAATACAGTGGAAGGGGCAGCGCCGGACCGGCAAGGAGGGGGTTTTAGGTAGAAGGGCTTCAATACATATGAGATAGCATTGGACGCGTCCAACGATAGCAGGTGCTTCCGGAAAAGTGAGGATCTGTCCGGCTGCGTGAGCTTAGCGGGTAGCGGGCAAACCAGGGAAAACGGGGAAGTCATTGAAACCCCTGGAATTCGAGATTTAACGAAGGGAGAAAATCGGTTATCTTACTGAATGAAGAAGAGGTGCAATAGAATGTAAAAAAAATTCCTTGGTAGAATTTTCCTTATTGACGTGCTTTTCCTGAGAATGTGTAGCAATATCCGGCCTGTTTTTTTAATAATCAGCAGTTAAAGCGGAAAACGGGACGGATGCCACCTTGGGCGACCAAGTGTAGAAGTATGATCAATTTATTCAAAAACGTTCGAAATCGAAAAGAGTGGGCTCTTTGGAATTAGCACCTTCTCAAGTTGTTCGAACAAGTATGTGTTTTCCGATAGATTTTGCGGTGAGAATCCAACTGTACCAAACCTGGCTGAATATTCGATTATTCGTTATTGAGCCGAAAGTGTGCGTTTTTTTAGCCACAGACGTTGCTAAATGCACAAACAAATTTCTTTACTGGCTGAAGTCTTCGGTCGCCATCGCCTTCGCCAGAGCCTGAAAGGGTTCACGCGATCCGTGGTGGTTTGGGAGTGACGACCGAACACGGTTGAGCTTGGTAACTATGTGAGACTTTCTGTAAGAATATTACGAGTTAGCAGTGACACAACGCGAGATTCATAGCAAGCTCACTGTTGAAGATGCGACGCTCCTCTCTCTGCAATTCATCTTGCACAGATGCACAATGGTTTTGATTATTGATTACACCTAGCTGAAAAAATCCGGGAATGAAATCCGCAAGGAAGACACTCGTAACGTCTTGGATGTGCGTCAGAAATCTAGATATGGATCAGAGTGGGGGGGTGTCCTATGTTTAACCAATTGAGTTCATCTATGTATCTCTCCCGTCGTATAATGTGTATCTCAGATATAACTTCTGTGAAGAAGCCTCATATTGTTAAGTATTATAGTTAAGTCTATCCATGTCCGGTTAGCCGTCCAACACCATCGAGTTCTAGAACGTGTAGGAAGGTGGTCCGTAGGTTGAACAAGTAGGACAATTTCTTCATCAGTCTGAATTTTACACAGCCTTCCATGCTCGTCTCTTCCGCGCTTTGGAGTACATAGTTACGTTAAGCCATCCTCTAGCTAACTATTAATACATATAATATTTAGCTTGTGCTCTAACACCTTCTTCACGCCTTATTGCAAAACCTTATTGTGAGACGCCTTATTGCAAAAGTGAGCAACTTTATTTTCAAGGAGCTTTCTAGTGAATGAGTGGTGCAACACCCTTAACTTTGACTCCAGGTGGATCCTCGCTTGTTTGTAAAGGGAGGGGAGGGGGGGGGGGGGTTGGGCATAAGCTATTGTACAACGTTTCTTCATTATTTCTCCACTAGATACCTATGGTCTATTCCGCTCTTTTGTCTGCCGAATAGAGAAAGGTTTGAGGTATCCTTTCGTTATGATGCGGTATTCCAAGAGGGTTTTGCTTAGGTATAGTTGGCCCCGAAACAGATTTTCTAAAATAGCAGATTGTTATGGCAATTATTCCTCCGAAATCCACCGAGTTTCCTAAGAGGGTTCAACTGCTTAGATGCATCTTGAAGTGTAAAGAATGCTCTTCTCAACGGTTTCCGGAGTTCCACGAAAGGTGTTTATGAGAAATATGGGAACAAAAAATGACGGCACTTTTATTTTTTAAAATTTTTCCGTTATCTTGCGAATCTACTGAGGTTTTGCAATCAAGAAATAGATCGAATCCAGCTCAATTAAGCGAGACCTAACATGTCGTAGAATGTGTTAATACTGCCGAGAAATGAACCAGGAAATGATGCACAATAACTTATGGCTCCCCTACCCCCTGTGGAGGGTGCGGTGATACGAAAAGCTGCTGTTCGGATAGAATAGATAGGATTCCACAATGAATTTACGTAGTACCTAACTGACAACAGATATGACTTCCGTCAATAATACTTTAATGCAGAGGTTGTGCAGACTCTCCATTATACTTCTGAATTGAAAACTTCCATGTTCTCAGCATAAGACTTCTCTGTTGCTCCTCACTAACATATCCCTCCGTTCTCATCACGTGAAGACGTGTTTTGTCATATCTAAGCAACTGCCTATCAGGATCAATCAGGCAAAGACACGTTTTAACTTGTCTCGACTACATTTGCACTCTCTCTCTCTCTCTCTCTGTCTGTCTTCCCCATGCTCCATCGCAAATTTTCTACACGGATAAAATTAGCATGAATTACATAGTTAGTAGATTACTTAGTATGGGTTCCGATGCTGGATCGAGAAGAGGTTTTTCCTGGGTTTATCCTAGTATCTTCTTGAATCGCCTCAGTGCTTTCATTCCCTGACGAAGCCGAGCATGGCTGAAACGTCATCCCATCAAGAATTTGTATAACAACATCATGTGTGCCTGAAAAATACACATACTTGAATCGACGAGAGAATGTTGAATATCCAGGCTTCGGGCCTCTTCCAAATCTTAGTTGGGAATGCGACTCTCTCGTTGGCCTATGAAGCTTCGAACAAGTACTTCATTTGTCAGCGGCCCTGCTCCATTCTTAGAATACCAGATTGACCATTAATTAGTGAATAGTTGAGCCAAAGTCTATGTTTTGTTTTATCGGTTTTTCATACTGATGTTGTTGTATCACTGACGATGACCACTGGTTTTCCAGGAACACCAGTTTGGTGTATTGGTTAAATGAATAAAGAAAATCTGGGATTTTCATCCGGGATGCATGATGAGCATGCTCTTGTACACTTGCTACAAATGGCTATTTTTTCTTCCGAAACTAAGGAATAAGACATAAAAACGTATTCTTCTGGATAGTCATTCCACATTCATCACCTCTGAAAAAGTATGAATGAAGAAAGAGCTGTTAGAGCTTGAACATTGTGGCATTTCCATTTTATGATACATAACTGTTCTACGATTTTGTTAGCGGAAATTCTACTTCGTTACGATCTTAGTTGGAAGCAAACTTTTTTTTCCAAGTATTGGGTTTTTCCCAGGGTTTGCCAAGTTCTCCAGTTTATTCTCAAATCAGCAACCTTTTTAAGGTGGTTTACATACATTCTTAATGAGTGCTGTATATAGAACCCCTAATCATACAATTCCACTTAAGACATGCACGTGTATATACCTCATCCAGTCGTGCGTATTTTGCAGTTACCCTTGCCTTCCCATCAACAATCAGACACCCAATTTTTTAATGACTGGTACCTATCAGCTGTTGGGGCGGTGGGTGAGAAAGTGTGTCAGCATGTGGCAACTTTTACTATTCTTATGCGAATTCCACAGCTTTGGCTGAAGATTTCTAACGACCTTTTCACTCGATCTTTTTGAACTTTCGTACAGCTAAACCTTCCGAGAAAACTTGTCGAAAGTGGGAAAACATGGAGAACTAGCTGCAAAGTCACATGTGGACGTCCAACAGCGTCAGAAGATCACAAATCTGTTCAATTCCCGAGAGTTTTTACCAGTTTATCATGTTGTTCGTGTTGCGGTATGATAACGTTGTCGTGTTTATCGCCTGGTGGTTGTGAAAAACAAAACCGGATGCCTGCTTCATCCCGCCTTTGTTGAGAGGAAGCGCTATGTTCCTCAAATTCGGGAGAAAATGCTGTTCTCTGAAGTTGAAACCGATCATATCGAGGATATTCCTCCATTTCTGATCTAGGATTCTGAGTTTTTCTTCCGTGTTCTAACTATTCATAAAATATTAAATTTCGTCAGCGGCCCCAAGAAGGAAATTCGATCCAATCATGAGTTGTGTAATCCTATGTGGTTATTCTTATCCCGAATGAGATGTCATCTAGCACTTCATAGTCGACCAATTGGGGGTGGGGGGGGGGGGGAACTTCCCGGAAACTTGTGCTGAAGAGGGCCGGGAAGAAGGAGAATGTTAGGCGACACTTCCTGGTTCACAGAACGGGGTCTGATTCCGTAGTGTTCATCAGGAAGTCAACCATTCCTTACTCCTTATTCCGTCAATCCTTTTTCATTCAGTAAACTCTCTGTAGTACTTGAGGGAGTTTTGGAGAACACTTAACGTCCTGAGGAAATTAAATGCATTTGTGATCCTCCACCTGTCGTCCTCACCCACTATCGCTTTTCTAACCTCTATTTCTTTACCTCAGTATAATGATTTAAATCTTAATTTTTATTCGCGTTGTATGAGATTTGTATGAGATGTTGATATGTTTATGTTTGTGTTGTTCTAGTCATGCACGGATAGTGTTTGCGCTAATAAATATCGAATTTCTTCCTCTCAGCAAAGTGCGGCACACTATGTCAGCTTTAATAGACAACGTAAAAGACTCTGCCGCAATGCTAACCTCTAATGGAGATATTTTGATGCCTCGGAATCGTTTCAATTATCTAGCGGCATTCTTTCCCTTCCCCCAACCAACGTGAATCCTGGATGTCAGCTGATCCTGAATTGCCAAATGTATCTAATACTCCTCTACCCCGTCGATGTCTTGCCAACTGGGATTGCTGCCAGTCCATTCACCGTCTTCCCTTTCGAGAGCCATCTTATAATTGATATTCAGCCTACAAATTCCACTGGGATTGCGCAAAGCGTGCTTTTCCAGCGACTCTCAGTATCACAATTCCGCCGCGTGGAATTGCTCCGCCAACCCTTTTTTCATTTCCCCACCATTCTTCTCTTAAGCGAAAAGCTTTTTCAAATCACTGCTCAATCTACTTGAGTTCTTCACTTCAGTTAGCATCTTCATTTTATTGCCAGTGAAGAGCTGTGCAATTGTTGAACATGAGAGCTCTAATTCCCTGAAAGCTTGGACCTATATGTCTTGCTAAAACCTAAGATAACTAAAGTACATGTGTTGTAAGGCGGCTGCTGACTCCAATGTGTTTGGTTATAACGTATCAAAACATCCAAGATCCAGTAAGCAAGCAGGAAGCTCCACTTTTCCTTGGCCGGCTGTGTGGCTTCAGCCCTCCAGAGCGCATTTCCAGCGCCGGCACTCACTGCTTTCGTGTCCGTCTCTTCCGCATATCTGCGGATATTTATCTCTGAGTTGGTATTGGATTGCTAACTGGTCTGTTTTCTCGCCCGCAATCCTAGCAAAAACACAGCCGCACAGCATGAGTTGCGACGCTTTCTTCGGATGACAACTAGCGCCGCGATACACCACCAGGAAAACATAAATTTGATTGAGGATCGTTTGGTCTGTGAGACGTTGCGTTTTATTCTCTTGTTTCTCGATGTACACAGGAATGAGACATCCATCAGGATGTGCTTGTTCCACACAAATCCTGGATATCTTTGTGGATAATTTCGTGCTCATCTATCCACGAAAAGAGTATCAATTTCTCCACACCAGAGTTTTCTCCCGAATCTTGTTCTCTACTTCCAAACAATTCCAGCGTTGTTATCCTGGCTTTGAGCGCAGACATGGAATTCCTCCATTTTTCTCAAGCTATCTGCCTTTTCATGTATGTTTCTGACCATTTGCCCCCTTGGGAGAATAAGCGGTTCTCTGAAGAAAGAATTTTCTCCAAAGCATTGCTATAGTTCTCCGAAACGAGGCGATGCTAGAAGAAAGTTGTTTTGAAGTGGAATTTCAACCCGTGGAGTGCATCTCATAATGTGGAATTTTAATTTCTCTTCTAAGTGCACTATTTTCAGGAACTGCGCCGAAACCATTTCGCGCAGTTCTCTCAGAGGATCTCCAACATATAATGTCTATAAAAACACCAGCAAAGAACCCAGCCAAACATGTTACCTGTGTAAAGGTCAAGCCAGGCTACTCCAATTCCAACAAGGACATCGAGATTCGTTATATTGATACCAAGGCAGGTTTTTTTCTGAATAGTTTGAGGTTTCATTTCAACGATTGTGCTGAGCAGCCGTCATTTAATTTGCGACTTGTGAGTTCCCCTCAGACCGAGGAAACCTCGTTTGGGCCACCCCTAATGAAGCTGAGCGGGCGGATGAGCTCGAGATAGAATCATGGCGTGCGTTGCACATATTTAGTGCACGCTGTGGTCTAAAGCCAACAGGAAAATTAGCTGGAGCCATATAATTTGCAATCATAAGTATCATGAAGTGCATTTTCCTGGATTTCGTTTTTTTTTTTCGTCACAGTGATCTCAGCACCACTATGGTGACCTTAGAATGGAAATTCAACATGATTATATAATAAATAAACAAACAAATAAAGAAGATGCTTTGTAAGTGTAAGTTAATTGATAAGCTGTAACTAAACTGGGCACTATTCCACTTGTTCTGCCCCAAAATGTCAAAATCAAAAATTTCTCTGAAACTTCGTCTAGGGGGTTATTTGACATGCTGAACACGAACATCACACTCATCTTGCACGGTAACCCCATTCGGGTAGGGTTTCGGTAGGGTTAGGGTAAGCACGGTATCTCACGAAATCACCCGAATCTTTGTCTATGGGGGTTATTTGATAATGCTGGTCACAAATATTACATTTGTTCTGTAGCGTAACCCCATTTTATGATTTTTCGAGGTACAATACTTACCCTAACCGTACCGCAACCCTAAACAAATGGTGTTACGTCACAAAATGAGTATAATATTCGTGATCATCATGTCAAATAACCCCCATAAACAAAAATTCAGGTGGTTCTGTGAGATACTTCACTTACCCTAGCCTTACCGTAACCCTATCCAAATGGGGTTACCGTGCAAAATGAGTGTGATACTCGTGTTCAGCATTTCAAATAACCCCCTAGACGAAGTTTCAGACAAATTTTTGATTTTGAGATTTTGAGGCAGAACAAGTGGAATAGTGCCCTAAACTGAGCTACATAGATATAATCGGATGCTTTTTTAATTAGATGCTTCGGAAGGATGCTTTCTCAGCAAACCCTGATTTGACCAACTGCTTCAATGATTTTATTTCTTTCAACTCACCGGACATCATTCCTTCTTTCGCAAAATTGTGACGAATAGTTCTTCATCTTTTTTTTTTTGGAAAAAACGCGATTTTCAGAGTACTTTGAAAGTGTTCATAAATGCCAGCCCCACTTGCTTCCAGATTATATGTAGGTAACGAGCAATGCAGCTAGTCGGCGAAACTTGCTACCACTTCCGCTTTGGTATCCTCTAGCAAATGCAAATTTCATTACAACACTCACTAGAGAATCTGTTTTCTTACTTGAAAGAAAAAAGAACCTCGAATCTGAAACAGGAAATTGGTTGGTGTAGGGTGCAAAGTTGGTGAAGGGTGCAAAAATAAGTTGGTGCAAAGATTGGTGCTCCTTCAAAAACGAAATAATTTTGTATGGATAATTTATTACAGATTAAAACAAGCTCTTCTATGTTGTACGTAGGTGTACGAGATGAGTATTTGAAACCGCCTAAATGTCATGGTTCCAACTGTTCGAATTCAAGAATTTCCCTATGACAGCACAAGCGATGCAGTCTGAAACACCTTTTTATTTGGGCAGGGCGTGACTGCCTACCCTAGGTATGAGCTCCAGTGAACGGTTTCGCTGTTGAGACATAAATAAACACTTTCTGAAGAATTTTCTTTATGATGTCTGCGATTCTTGCGAACTGATTCGTAACAAGCTGCTTTTCGGAAACTACGTACAACTTCAACACTATCTATGGCTTTTATTTGCTCCGGGAAGTCGCGAACGGTTTGCTGCGAAAATGATTGAGATGACAAAATTTTCCTATTACCATTTTGCGATCGATAACGGTCACAAAAAGGCAATAAGAAAATTTGCTTCCAAGAGCTGGCTCGAATTTCTTGAGATTTATAAACTTTGATATCTTAAATTTTAATACATTTATTCTGAATAAATTTGATTTTTTGGGGCAAACTTTGTTTTGTTTCTTGATATTCTAAACTCTAGGAAGGAAGCGGGCCAATGGCAACCATCTATTCTCTAGGAAAATAGCCATATGGCTGCAACCCTCCCTAACCCTGAAGGTCATCAAGAGAAAATTCTCCAATCACGAAATTCATGAGAACGACGGTCTCCTTGTTCTTAGCTTCGCAGTTTACCGAGTTCCGAGCACGTGCTCCTACAATAAGCAATGGTTCTTTTGAATCTAAAGGATGATGGCCCGTATCCATATATTTTATCCAGACGGATAAACGCGCTTTAGCGGATATACTGGTGCATTTGAGTGAATCTGCTATCCAATAAAAACATATCCGCGGATATGCGAACCCACTCATTTCGCTGCAGGTTATCTTTATCCGGTGGATTCCCACTTGATAACGATCCATAATCTACTCCATCTTCATTTCGAGTTGTCTTTCACTGAGACACCGAACTTGCACCAACAAAAGAACTCGTGGATGGATGAGTTATATGTAGTGGATAGCAGAGTAGATAAAACCAATGGGAACGGGTATATACGCGCTGTGTTTTCCCTCCACAGTCAAATAGAGTGGATACGGCGCAATATTTCTCTGCCGAGGTCGTTCACCTCTTCTTCTGCACCAACCTAATAAAAACCGGAAAATGAAATCAATTTGAAATTATGAAATGTTTCGAATGCTCGCGTATTGATGGATTTTGGGTTCTCACAATACATCGGTTGTTCCGATAGGCGCCCATGTAGTTGGCAAATTGTTTGGATATGCTGGAAACTCTTGATTAGGTTACTTTTTGAAGTCAATCTTTCAAGTTTTTCCTTCTGTGAATGCAGTATGGCTTCTTGCGCGTAGACACGACTTTCCTTGTTCTGAATCTGGCAGAAGTGAAGTTCGGGAAACTTGAAAGATCTCCTATTTGTTTTAAATCCTCGAACAAATGATGAATAATCTATGAAATCGCCCAAGAAAGGTCGGTGTAGCCGAGGTCGATATCTTCGCTGTCTTCCTCGGAAGGAGCCAACCGTAATTGAGAGAGTGTGTTTTTCTCAAGCTCTCGCTGAGTCAACCACCCAACTCGTCTCTGATCGTTTAGGTAATCGGCTCAGGAAGTTTTGGTATGGTGTATTCAGCGAAACTCTACGACTCCAACGAGAATGTTGCTATCAAGAAGGTATACCAGGATAAGCGGTTTAAGGTTTGTCTTCATGACTACGAGGAGAAGTACTTAGTCATTTGTCCCATGATGAGAGCTATGCTTCTTACAGAACAGAGAGCTACAAATAATGAGAAGACTCGAGCATCCGAACATTGTTAGGTTGATGTATTACTACTACGCGGCGGAAAACTCAGTTCGTGACTACCAATCACAATTCCATCTACTGTTTCTCACTTATTGAGATCGTTGCATTCAGAACGAGGAGTATCTTTACTTGGTGTTGGAATTTTTTCCGAAAACCCTTCATCAGGTTATAAAGGCATTTGCACAGACGGGACATGTTCTGGACTTGTTCACAGTTAAGGTATGTTCGTTTAGCATTGGCTCGTGCACTGACAGAAAGGGTACAGAAGAATTCAGTGGTCCGGACCCGCTCGTACGTGCCATACCTCAGAATCGATCGAGAGCGAGATCGATCATATTAATGGAGTGTGCAGATGCGCAGACAGTTAGAGCGCCAAGAAGCGAAGGGGTGGCACGGCTAGTGGGTCCGGAACACTGAATTTTCTTCTTTTGACAACTGTGTAATCAATTGCATGAACACTTTGCAAAAAAAAAAGCTTTTCTTTGTGATTGTCTAAGATGCCCAAGGCAAATCCTATCCACTTATCCACGAAATCTATTCCTGGAGAACTTATATCTTTTCAGCTTTACATGTTCCAACTGTTTCGTGGTCTGGCATTTATGAGCAGTTTGAACATATGTCATCGCGACATTAAACCTCATAATTTACTGGTGAATCCTGAAAAAGGAACACTTCGAATTTGCGACTTCGGCTCAGCAAAAGTGATGAATAAGGACGACACCAACGTCTCATACATCTGCTCAAGGTAAGGCTTTCAAAGCAAATCTCATGTATATATTTAGAAATTCCTGCATTGAGAGATATGTACATCCACTATAATCTTCAATGTCATCATAATCTATCATATGTGCCAATGTATAAAATGTCCATAGAAGCATAGATATGTACTCATTGGCCGACGCTAAGGACCTCTAGAATGCAGAAAACTTGCTGAGCGTGTTAGAACTGCTGCTAAATAAAATATAACGATCGGAATCTGAAGCTGTTGAGGTTAGGATTCACGAGGGCATAATTGAGCGGCACCAGGTTAGCAAGCCAACCTTCATGTGCTGCGTCTGGTAACGTTGCATAGTCTATGTATGTGGTAACCCCAATCATGCAAACCATCACTGGTTTGCTTGGTGAACGTTTCATGAATCCCAGCCCGGAAAGGGCAAAGACGTGGCATGGTAGAAGAGAAACGAGTGGGGGCTGGAAAAAGGTGGATATGGCATCCATAACCAGACACTTTGAAAGGGATTAGTGTCATTTTGGAAAAAGCTGCGAACAACGAGATTAAGCATTTTCTGCGAATTTTAATATGTGTGATGGTTCCACCTACCAGATTTAAGCAAGAACCAGTGCCTTTTTCGATCCCCAATCATGAGATTTGAGTCGATAATCGCTTTGGACTTCAGTCATCTTATTGCAAAATAGTGTTACATGGGTCCTTGGCCTTTACAGGCAGAGCCTCCTCTCATTTCCCTTCCTGAAAGATCAGCGTACTCTGGACTCATTGAAACGTTGACTGTAGCTGATATGGGTGAAATGCTGAAGAATGCGTTTGATGAGGTCCGCTGCTGTGCGATTCATTCATAAAAAATAAAAATATCTTGCATAAGTTTCTACTTTATTGCCAATTTTTATCATTATTTTCTGAAATATTTAATATTAGTTATCTAGTATTTGAAATGGTGTTCTCGATATTTTCGTATTTCGTTCGGGTCTCCAAAGATTCTACTTTTTTCCCAGTCACCCTCCCGTCTACTTTCTGCGTCCGCCACTGGTAAACGAAGACTCATGTTAATTTTGCACTTATGGATTTTGCCATATTCCCAGGTCTAGAATACAGTGAAAACGGATGAAATTGCCACCAGTTTACCCCGTTTACAAAAGATGGCCCAGGAATTGTTGGAACAACTGCTAGGTATCAATCTCAGACACGGAAATTTTCGCGGGCGCTGTCTTTAATATGTGTGGCAATTTCTTACTATATCCGAAACCACGTAGTGAATACCGCTCATTTGTGACAAGGCACTGGTTATCTCGTCGGAACTTCGAAAACCCCACCTTCTTTATCTGCAAGATTTTCTAGATCGATATCTTAAGATGTGAAAGTAATCTGTCGTCTGCCCAGCCTGGTCTTCCGTTCTGTGGCAAGATTCCTAAACGATCCCGGGAGAGTTTCTGACTTTCCGCTCACCTAACATGGGCCAGTTTCTTGAGCAAAATCTGGAACATTGGCTAAGTACACCCCATATTTCACACATATCTTTTGTAGGACTCGTCCATTTCACTGGAAATGGGTAGATCGAAACATTCCCGGAAATGATTCATTCATGAATTTCATAACTATACTGCAATTGGAGGTTCCGGACTAACATTAAAATGCTTCTAGAAGCCTCCTCACCAATGTTCCTGGTTCAACAGCCTCAATTTTGTATATTTTGTCGAAATCCTACGTACATATGTGTCTTGGTCGTCGCGTTCGTGTTTCTTGGGCGATTTTTTACAACTTTTCGGCGCTTTTTACTAGTTGGGCGTATATGTAGATAGCACTACAGCTTAAAAATTTGCGTTGATATGCACCTCTGCTAAAGGGCTATCTCTATTTCTACAGCATGTGGTGGACAACTTCTAACAAAATCTTCGGTTACTTCAGAGTACGTACATAGGGGAATAAGTGCAGTGCCCCCTCTTGCCTCATAACGCTGACGCAAATTGAAGCTGCCCACGCGAAGAAATCATTTATTCAGCAAACAAATCGTTATGTCGACAATGCAGCAGTAAACAAGCTGAGCAAGAGCGAAACGTGTTAGTGAATAGTTTTCTTGAACGAAATATCGAATCTTGAAGGGAAGAGGAGGTTTCTAAATTCTCTATTCTCATGCCGCTTGGGTGTATATAGATGGTTTTTTCTTCGATATGTACGCCGGATTCAGTCATTTTCCAACAAAAGATGAGTTAACGTGTTCCATTTTTTCTTGATCACTCCTTTCTCTCCTTCCTTTTTAAATCTCTTAACAGTATCTCGTTTCATTAGGCCGCATTTTGCTTTTCCTGCTTGGAAACATCGAAAGCTTCATCTCTCCTGACCCGCAACTGAGCACTTACGTATCTTCAACTTTTTAACTTTGCTTTTGGAAGTTAGATGTGCAACGGACACGGGCAACCTACCTACTTTTTCCCTCCGTTTCTCTGTTAAATCTTTTTTTTTGCATCCTTCTGACCATTTAGAAAAATCCAGGGGAATATCAACCACGACAATACTCTTCATCTATCTTTATTATATGAAGGGTCATATTTTCAGTGCTTTTGTGCCCTGAATCACTCTAATCATCACTAAACTAGAGCAGTATGCACCATGTATCTGGAGCATTCATTTCTTTTGTTTTTATAGCCTTTCTTCCTCTTTTGACATTGTAATTTTCCTTGCCCCTTTTTCTACTTTTACTTTCTTCTTTTTGAAATTGCAATAAAAAATTGGAGGGATCATTTATGTATCTTTCTCTGCAGTTCGTCAGCATATCGTTGCATCGTACACTCCTTCTCAGAAGGGTAGACGGAATCCGTCTCTACAGTAACGCGTTGGGACCTGAGAGGAAGCATGCTCCAAGTACGAGATTTGAGTTGGTGCAGCCACGACCTGAAATTGTTAGGCAACTTTGGGTTTCGAAATTTATAACTGCCTTCAAATTTTTTTGCATTTTTTTTTTTGCATTCTTTGGATGCATTTTTCTCAGGCTGAGACTTTTTCATGCAAGTATGCTATTTTCTTATTTTTCTGCCTACCGTTTTTGGAGTTTTCTGATGTCGTGTCATTTTGAAACCGTGTTTTGTGTAGAGAAAAAAAAGCAGAAAGGCAGCAGAACAACCTTTCAGTTTTTAATCTAACCTGATCGTAAAACAGGAAGGGGAACGAAATGTTTTGATTGACGCGATCTGGATCTGAGCAGGACGAGTCTCCATGTTTAGCTCGAGGGATTGCTTTGCTTTCGAAAATTGAGTTGAAACCCTCATGTATATCGAATTTGTTTATTCTACAGAGGTTGCATCGGTGGAAATTTATTTTATTAGCTTCCGGTTTGTTGCTCCTTCTTCAGATCTTTACAGGGAAAATATAATGCAGGACGCGACAGGACATTAGCTGGTGAGCCTGTTTTCAACCACCAGGTTTTCTAGCAGAGGGCAAACTATGGGATAATTCCATGACTACAGTGGGCGCGTAGAAGCTTGTGATCCTGTTATCATCTCTCAGTGGAAATGACATTTTTTCATGTAAAAATATGTTGCATTCTGGCGGATGACCCCAAAAATAATGGATTTTCTATAATCACCCCATGAAAAACGATCTGGACTGTTGAACTGTCCCCGGTTTTCCATGAGATCGGTCTGAAAATAAAACACGTGCATATTTTGGATTTTGGATATTTTGTATATAGTTCATGATTTGGTTGCCGTTAACACACAAGGATTTTTTATAGACGTTACCAGCCAAAATTCGAGTATGTTTGGAGCAACCATCATTCAGACGTGTAACATTGTGGAATATGTAGCTTACGAGTAATATCATCGTATCTATACGTATGTTGAGAACCATGCTAATTCTCCATTGATTTTTTTTACTTTTAATTAGAAATGAAAATAAAAAAGAGAATAATTTCATTATTGCTGCAACTCTGCTGAGCCACCCCTCCAGCTGCTTCCGAGAACAGATGCCGAATTGGCGGAATTGCAGAAGCAGGAAATAGATTTTCTTGTCAGAAACTTCATTATATTTCTTTTTCAAAGTGCGTTTTTCAGGTATTATCGTGCGCCTGAACTTATATTTGGAGCCGTTTCCTACACTACAAAAATAGGTTTGAACTTTTGAACGATTAATTTCTCAAGTCCTCTTATGATTTCTGCAAAAGCTCTGCTATATACAAAAACCTAGAAGAAGCTCGATATTCGAAGTTTTATTCGAAGTTTAGATGTATGGTCCGCAGGAACGGTTATGGCAGAGTTACTTCTTGGTAAACCACTTTTTCCTGGTGAATCAGCTGTTGACCAGTTGGTTGAAATAATGAAGGTAGGTACATTCATTCACAACATATGGTTCTTTTTCAAGAGGCACATTCAGTAGTTAAAGATGAAATACTACAAATCCATCAGGTCACGGAATAAGTCTTCTCATGTCTACTTGTATTTCCCCCACTTTTCTTGTGATCGGTCAAGTGTTTATAGTCGTTCAAATGCGCCTTCCTTCCCCTTCTAGCACATGCCCTCGTGGTCACAATTGCTTCATTTTGCCTTTATTTAAGGCATTGGGAATTAAAAGTACCAGCCTGTATGAAAACTCACATCGGACAATTGCTGCATTCTCCTTTCGAAGAACTCGTTACACATCGGTTCTAGAGACCAAAAGATTTGAGGACTCAAAGGTAAATTGGAAAACCGCAATGATAGAAAGGATGCGGGGCATTAAGGGCTACATACGGGACAATAGCTCGATAACAGATGATATGCAGAAAGTTCAAAACTAGCATGAGTTTGTTACACTCTTTCTTGACTACTTTCCCCTGGCTGAAATTTCCTTTTTATCTTATTCCTCTTCACATTCTTTCTCTTTCTCTACCTACAGCTCCAGGCAACCTTTTTTCCTATGGACTGCTGCAACTTGCAAGTCATATGCAACTTGAAAGTTTGTTCGTGAGCAATGTGGTGCAGAACAGTTTTTTCCTGGTTTGCTTCTCTAGCACACCAAAAAGCACTTTTCCTGTGCAATCACGAGGCCATTCTCGAACGAGAGCGCCTGCTGCTGTGATTGTCAATGTAGCATCGGAATAACACATGGACGTGTAAAACAGAATGCTTCAATGTATCTTAGGGTTATTACTTGTAGTGCGTGGATGTCAATTTTTACAGGTTCTCGGATCACCAACTAAGGACGAAATCTTCGCGATGAATCAAAACTACAAAGAATTCAAATTTCCTAACGTTAAGCGCATTCCTTGGGAAAAAGTAAGTTTTGTGAGGTGGAGCCATCTTTTTGAATAAAACTGCGTCAACTATACTATTGAAGCACACACATGACTAAAACGACTTTATTCGGATTTTGACCATGATACGTATAATTCCACAAACGAACACAGTGATCTACTGAGAAATCGATTATCGACTTTCAGCTTTTCAAAGGAAAAAGTCTTCAATCCGCAGTGAGCATGCTGAGCACTGTGCTTCGATATGATCCTTCTGCTCGTAGTTATGCAATAGAGGCTCTGGCTCATCCTTTTTTCGACGAGCTGCGGAACCCCGATCTCGAGGTGATTTTTTCTTGTTTTCTACCAAAACTGACAAGTTCGTTTCTAGATTTTCAGAAAAAAATTACGTTTGGCAATTGACAGGTGGTATTTTCCGAGTATTTTTCGATTTCGGTTCTCATGTAGCTATTCGCCCAGTTGGAGTATTTTCCAACGTAGCTATTTCTCCAGTACCATCTAGAATTTTTCCGCGTTTCCTACATGTTCGCTTGAATAAAGTAGGAATAAGAGTCTTCCAGCTGGAAGAAAATTATCTGCTCTGATATTCCATTTTGAAAACGGGACCGGACACAGCCATAGCTCAGCCTCGACTCTTGAAGGGTTTGGCTTTGCTAGGCCGTGATAGACGGAATTTTTCGTAGCCTTCACTGCGTCGTATACTGTTCAAGCAGAAAACCATTCTCAGAAATCATTTTCTTCGCTTTATAGCAAGGAAATCGTTAGCTAGCTCAGTGCAGTTTACTGTACTCAAAATCGGTACTCAGAGTTTCTGCTACGATTTTTCTTTTGTTATCGCGCAAATCCCGATGGACGGTAGTTTCAATCTAGTGTTATCGGATTGCTATTTTTAAGCAACTTCTGGGCTGGAACGCTAATCACTCCAATCTGCTACGGCTATTCCTGCCGAAGAATTCCAGTTCAAGACCAAGAAGTTCTGGTTTCAGAACTAAGTGTTGGTGCAAAACTTCCGGACAAACCTAGTATAATGAAACAATCCAGATCCGATTCAAAAGATTTTGCATGACCAAGGTCGCTTGAGATTTCTACCACTTGCAAGATTGAACTTTTTCTGGAGCTGATCAAATTACATACAGGAAATGCCAAATGGCAAGCTGATGCCTCGCATCTTTGACTGGCTGGAAAGAGAAGTGAACATCCGACCGGATCTCAATAGAAAGGTATGTCTCTTTTGGTTAGAAATATAGCGTTCTCAGACGTGCCTAGAATCTGATAGCTTTTCTAGATATTCCCTCGCAACAAGTCGGGATCAAGTAATGATGAAACGAAGACGCAGAAAAGCAGCAATGACTCGTCTGCATGACATGACGATTATGTACACTATCATCCAATTCAGGATAAACATTCCAGGCGTGTAGACGAACTCTTCATGGACGTGACGGTTACTTGCATTCTTTTTTTTTGCCAAAATAAACATTCCAGGCGTATAGATGAGCTCTGCATAAAGGCTTTGCATGAACAAAGTTGAAACTGCAACAAAATTGCGTGGAAAACTAGCTTCTGATGAAAGAAAAATCCATGCAATCATTACACTGAATTGATTGGTTCAACATCGGATTCCTTTTTAAATTCTTTCAGTATTTCTTGGAAAAGAATGGTTCCCAAAGGAAATCGCAGGCAAGTGAAAGCAAACATTGAAAGGCTCCAAGAAAGCCATGGAACATTCATGTTTACTCAAATGCGGGAAAAGTCTTGAATGATAAATAGGTAAGGGACCATGATGAAAATCGAGAAGAAAAATCCTTGAACTATCTATAATGTTTTCTGAATTTCCGGTATTATTAGTGTTGAGCTTCTCGTCAGCGATGTGTAATTAATCCTATAGATTCAGGATTACACCTCCACAACAGCACCTTTCCGTTCAGTCCTTACCGAATAAATCTTAGACCTTCGCCTGCAATTTATCGATGTATTGTATGAGGGAGAAAGGAGGCGGTGCTTCTCTTGTGCGATTGGTGCGTTCAAATACGTACCTCTGCCCACCTTCCCGCGTCCATTCTGTAAATGTTTTTTTCTGTATTTCATTGTTTTCCGTATTTTACATATTTTCTGTACTATATTATTTTCCGTATTTTATATATTTTCTGTATTTTCTCGCGTTCAAATTTTTCGTCAGCACTGGAAGACACCTAGAATTGCTTGGATACACCAACCATATCATATCGACGCCGCCCGTCTTCCCTCCCAATTTACCAGATTCGCTTTCTACAACAACTAATTATTTTTGTGAACCGATTTCTTTCTAATCAACGAGGGAAACCTGAAATATAAACTTTATGATACAAAAATATTAATGTATTCATATTAAACAAAACAATAATAAAAACCAGAACCCGTATAACTCAGCACTAGAATATAATTAGAGTATCTCATTGATTCCAGGTAAATACAATGGAAAAGCTTAAGAGAAAGGAAGCATACCTTGACAGAGAAAATGATAGAAGAGAATGCCTTCAACAGTGAAGTACAGCAGAAAAACTCAACAGCTATAGGTGAGGTTGATGCGAGACCATTGTATTGCGAGTGAAGACATGAGAAGAGCCACGGTGCGGGAACGTCCTCGAGTTCTCACCTTGGAGAGGGAGTTCCGAAAGCACTACGCAGCCGCCCACATCCCTCCGGAAAATCCAGCGCCCCACATACGGCGATTCTCAGCGCGCACGTTTGCGGCCTTATTTGTCGCACCGCCTTTAAACCTGCAAAACAACACAAATTTCCATTAAAGTAGTGTTTGTGGTAGTAAATTGAGGATTTAAGCAGCTGGCAAAGCAATCCATTCGAATCTGTTCAGTTTGGAACCTCTACTCACCGTAAAGGTGTGGTTCGCTTTGTGATGCAGTTGCCAAGTAGAAATGCAAAAACTGTCAGAATTACACACACCACGACGAGAATAATAGCCCATGTTGGCCAGTGCTGCCTTTGGTCCTGGAATGAAACTGTTTAACATTTGTACTTACACATTTATGTGCTGTTTTTACGCCAAGCAGAGATTTTTGGCGCCGTGAGAAAAAGAGGCGGAGTCGTTTTTGCACGATTGGTGCACGCGAACACCTCATCCCGTCCTCCGTTGTGAAGTGGTCCGCATGTTTATGTTTGGATTTGAAAGCATACAGTGTGGAACGAGGGGGGGGGGGGGAAGAGTTGACACCTAGGTGGGGAGACTAGCCTCATTTTTGTAAGTGAGATATCAGCAGATTCTAAACTTTCTTGGTATCTCGATTTCAACTATGTATATACTCAAGGTGTCCCAAAAAAGTCTAGCTTTGTATTTTGGTGAGCCAATCAGTGGAATATACCAAATTGCTTTATAAAATCGAGTGATTGAACACGTTGCGAAGAATTCCAGAACCAGTCGGTATCCGAAAATGAAAAACGAAGCCGGTACACTATCTCCAAAGGCGGAAAAAGATTAGAATGCATCAACCAACAGTGCACAGATGACTCCGCCCATTATTCCCTTACAAAGCGTTACACTCGCGCACAGTTTGTAGTAAGGGCATGAGATCTTGTCTATTAAAATACCAATATTAATCTGCGGAATCGTGAGAGATTGGAAAAATGTCATGGGAAAGAAGAGAAATGCCGAGGAAGGAGATTATCCCATCCAATACGCAAGATAGATCTGCAAGGTGGAAGACTTGAAAAAAAGGTACGGAACTATCCTATAGTGAGGAACCTCGGAAAATTGCTCGGAGTAAAAAGCTATGTAGGTTCTCATAGTGTCTAAAAGACATTCAAGGATCGCTAGATGGTACTGATTATGGCCAGAAAAATCAACGTTGTTTTCTGTGCACAGCAGCAGCAGTCGGCCAGTGTAATCCATGAATATGTACGAAGAAACACCAGACTGTAGAAACTTAAAGAAAAAAAAGAGAACTTACCGGTGGCTGAAAATCTTGCTCGCTGTATATATGACTAGAGTCTAGTTCCATTGTAGCGAAAATTCCTTCAAAGAGGGCATGCAAGGACTGGAACGAATGGGGTCGCGGAACCTAAAAAAAACAATGACTGAGGATTGTGAGGTCGGATTTCAAGGTAGTTCTTCACGAGAAAGCAAATGGAAGAACGAGAAGAACGAACAAAATTTCCACATAGTTACACGCAGGACGTGAATGTGCTGGAAGAGTGGAAACTTTTTAAGTGAAAAATGAAT
>KN727776.1:7964-18694 GCA_000816745.1 Ancylostoma duodenale | reverse complement strand
CAAGGGCCCATGGGAGGCACTGAGGGATGGGGGTGGGTGGGTGAGAACAACTGCGAAAAATTTGATCCTAACAAAGTCAAAGTATTATAAAAATAATAATACAGGTTCGAAGATGGTTTAATGGAGAAATTCTATGATTTTTATACAGCGAGTTCGAAGAATCTTCGCCTCCTGCCTCCAACCTTCCCCGTGAACAAACCTAAAGTTAATCGAAGTCTCTGTGATTGTGCTTCAACGATAGAAGAAGCGATGATTATAGTAAGGTGTTCGTTACGTAACGTATACGTAACGTAACGTATACCTGTTCGTACGTAACGTAAGATTCTCGTAGTTGCTTTCCGGCGCATTCTGATAACCTGCACAAGGGATGAATGGAATCATTGAGTGAGACCAGACGTTTGGAACTCGGATGTCGAGAGAAATCGGAAATACGGGAACTTTGGAGCCTAGAAGAGCCTGTATGACATGACATAGTACGTAATTCAGCTGACGCCAATCCAGGTTTTGGAGTTATAACTCAAGGGACTTGAAAAGCGTGTTTTGCATGGGATTGAACGGTAAAAATCCCACGATTAAGACATCCGTATCCATGCAAAACACGGTTTTTTTAATCAGTAGTTCTACATGAACAATGGTCAAATCCATACAAATCCCATGCATACTCATGCAGAACCCATACGTCCCCAAAATCCTATACAAATTCGATGCAGAACCCAAGAAAAACCCACGATTTTCTCAATCCAACGCATGTGTTCTCCATGGGTATGCATGAGTTTCGCATGGATTTAACATTGCTAATATAGAACTATTGATTGAAGAAAAAAAAAACGTGTTTTGCACACGGTTTTTAAATCTTCTGAGTCGGTTGTATGAGGGCAGAATTCAAGAACTCGTACAGGTTTCAGTTGTGCAAACCATTTTGCCGCGCCACACCACAGGAACGCTCGAGGAAGAGAATGCTGATACGTAGCAGTGAGAAAAGTGGATGCGCAGACAATAAGAGTGGCAAGACGCAGGTGGTGTGGCATGTGCGAGCAGCTCCGGATTATTGGAGTTTATTTACAAAACTTGCAATCCTTGCAGTTCTCACGCTACTACGTTATAGTATGTTTCAAACGCGAAGATGGTTGACTATCCTGACTGTTTTTCCTGTCACCGCACATTTTTCGCGTTCTTTTCTTCTTTGGTGTCTCTGCTCCTATGCAAAGCTGCGCAATTTTGCAGATTTGCTAATAATAACAGGCATAATCGAGGTCACCTATGAATCAATCGTACTATGTGAACAAAGCCACAGCGCCCCTCCTCGGTGCGAAATATCGCCAACTAAAAAAAAACCCAACATCATCTAAGTAATTTTCAGAATTACCCCATGGACGAACAGGTGTGCAGTCTGGATCTCGCTTCGTATGCATTCACAACGGACGATATTGGTTTGTTGCTCTTTAGATGGAAGAACACCAAACGCTAATAATGTGCAATTTCAGTTTATCGCTGGTATGAAACTAACCCCATTCAGTTTCATCCGATGCTGAACACTTCACTACCTTGTTTTACTGTTGATAAAGCTTACACTGACACATGTTCGAGTATAACGACGACAGGAGAATACTCTTGCATCAGAATGGTATTTCACTTAAAAAGGCTGTTTAGGTAGGACTTATCCTTACGCTTTCAGGATCGTCATCAGATTCTCAAATTGTTTAAAATAACTTGCTTTTGCAGCTACTACATGGCTCAGATTTATATCCCATCATCTTTGCTAGTTATTGTCTCATGGGTGTCGTTTTGGCTGGAAAGGACGGCAGTTCCAGCAAGAGTTACACTTGGAGTCACCACTCTTCTCACAATGACTACGCAGGTAAATTATATTTGAGTTCTGTACTTCCACCAGACTCTCTTCTCCCATCAATTTCTTTCAATCATTTCTCTATAAAGTTATTCCCTCCTCTTTGAACTTAATTCGACTTTGTTCAGGGACTTGTATGTTGTTCTTATTGTTATTTGTTGTTATATATGTTTTTATTTTTGTTTGACCATTATGTTTATTGGAACCCATCCTTACTGTTTACTTGGGTATTGTCTACATCGATGACATGATGGTGAAATTAACTGTTAGGCGGCTGCAATCAACAACAGTCTGCCAGCCGTCTCCTACGTCAAGGCGGTCGACGTCTGGGTTGGAGCGTGCCTTGCCTTCATATTTGCGGCTGTACTCGAGTTCGCCTGGGTGTCCTACAGAGGATCTTTGCAAAGTGAATGTGAGGTGTTACACTAGCATCGGAAATCTATTTGCACTAGATGTAGACGAATTTGAACATGAAGAAAGAACGAGCTTATATTGATAAGACCGGGAGAGAGGCCACATCTTATATATTATACCTCTGGAAGCATCATGTCCAGAAGATAAAGAATACTCTAGTAGCTCAAACATGAAAATCAGGTAGGGTCCTGTCTTTATCGGCTTTTCCTACATTTGACTGATGCTTTAGCAAGGCAAACCCGCTCGAAAAGTCGGAAACATTGTTCGGAACTTACATTACTGAGCTGATCTGCGTTATCTTCTCCAGAAACAAATGAAACATCAGAAGCCCGTTATCAAACTGTTCATGAAGTATTTGAAGAGCATAATGTTCGGAAAGTTCTTTTTTACAGACTTTATAACAGAAAATGAAGCAACTGCATCTCAGATGTTAATGTATTCATTCATTTTACAGGCCCGTTTCACTCTCGAAAGACAGCCACTACAGAAGCCGTCGTCAGAAAAAGAATGGTATGTGCAGCACTTTGATTTTACTTTGAGGTCACACATATATCTGCTATTGTCTCTAATTGCTGACGACCTTCAGTCCAAGAAAGATAGCTGGGGTACTGCAAAACACGAAGAAACAGTTCCGTTTGGCGACATGGACGACCCGCTGGGTAGTACACCAGGACTCCTAACGTTTTGGCAAAAATGGAAACTCAACGCCGATCCCCCAAAGATGATTGATCTCAAGTCACGTGAGTACTTGATAAAATAAGCAGTATAGAATGTAGATTGTTATTAGATATTTACTCAAACGTATTATATATGAGATCAAAAACATACATAGAACATCGGGATAGAAGCAGCCACTTCATGGATACATATTTCAGGTGTAATATTCCCTCTACTCTTTCTAATATTCAACATTGTGTTTTGGATATGGTGTGCAGTGAGATGAAGAGAAGAACCACGAATGGGAAAAGCGGACTATGTCATAAGGATTATACAGTTGCTCATCGAACAGATCATTTCACAAATAAAAATATCCCGTCAAAATACCTGGAGAAAACACGAGGTGGAAAATGGGTAACACAGGACATTTATTTACCCGCCAAGCTTGTTCCAATTTGTGAGCGGAGCATCGACTTGCTGGAAATATTTAAATGAAGCAACACTGACTCAATGAAATGAATAGCAGCAATAAGCAGCGAACGTCGATGGAAATGCGCTTTCCGCGGATTCGGGAAGCACGTGACGCGACCGCGCCGCCCCACTTTAGTCGTCGCGGTGATGGCAAATCAAATCATAGGATTTTCTTGATAGATAGTAGTTTTCTTGACAGCTGACATCAAATACGATGAAAACTATCAAGAAAACTAAGATTTGCGTTACAGCAGCGAATCCAGCGAGAGAGCCACGCCGAGGTCGGTCGTGCTTCCCGAGTCCGCGAAAAACACACCTTTATCAGCGCTCACTGTGCATATGTAGATGGAAAGGTTATTGTTGCCCATAGTTTAGCAACATGATCTACTGAAAAAATTTCAACATGAAATAGGTTGCTTATAAGGTCAGGATTGGTGAGACGACGAACCTTGGGCGCTTGAAATCTTGAGTTTGTGTGAGCCATCTGATCTTCTGCGGTAGTGGTAGCGACAAGCGTAACAGGTAGACTCTCACGATGTGTCCATTTTGGACGAGAAACGAACGGAATGAAGCCTTTACTCATAAGATAAAATCGATCGCTAAGTGGTACCTGAAACGTTGGAGCGTCCAGAACGAATGGTCAGAGAAAGTTTACGGCAGAACACTCAGTCATACAGCCGGCGCCAAGTTACTTGAAAGACGGTGCAGGGGCTTCACATGGTTGCGGACCATGCGACGCGCTGGAATGTAAATGAAGGATTGGTAATAGCCTGATTTCTATGTACACAATTCTGTCAACTGAGTCTCAGCGCACCGCTCGGTAGTACACGATGTTGTGCCGCCTACACCACTTGTCAAGCAACTCAGCCGCGAATGTATCCACTATATAAAAGCCCAGAAAGCTAGACGACCCAATCACAAATACTACTGGCTCCACATCAAAACCATTTACATCGGAGGGCAATCGTTGTTGCACCGCAGAAATAGAGAGAGGCGCCACAGCATCTTCGGATCGCTACTAATCAGCTAGGCGCCGCTGTAGTACTCAAGGGTGACTGGAACTGGCGCTCGGTTCATTTCTTGCGCAGCTGGCGCATGCTACTAGAGGTGGAGGAAATAAGCAAAACAGCAATCCCTATAACTTCCGAGAACCACACTGCCCAGCTGATCCGACGCGTTAAGAAGGTGCTGGTGTCCCGTTTTTGTGGATTTCTCAAGTGTTTCCCGCTATTTCGTCACTGGATATGAGTCCCACGTCCTTCAAAATGCCGAAATGTTGCGAGACGTCAGACATGAAAATTACCACGAGTACATCTCAAAATTATATACTGCTCAGCAATATCGAATAACCACTGCAATCCCACAAAAAAAAAAACTTGGAGAACCACAAAAAAAAACTGAGGGATTAGAGGAAAGGAAAACCTTAGTTCACAAGGATAAATACTTACGAAAGCATATGGTTTCTCCTGAATCAAACGCGACATCGATCTGGCTTTGTTCAAACAATGATGTTCAAGATCCTCCGATTTCTTCATGAACGGGATCGCATGGAGTGTGACATCCACCTTATCCGCCATCGCACCTGTAAAGTTCGGATTCAACACGTTTCATAAGTGCACTGTTCACCAAGAAAAAATCAGTTGAACCAATAGGTAATACTAGTAAAACCAAACGAAAATTGTTAGCGGAAACAAGCTGGCACACCGACAATTCAGATCGGGCCACCACAGTGCGCAGATTCGCGTGTCAGGACCACACTACTCAAACGTTGGGTATTTTGGCGATGAAGTCCTATTACTTCGCGATTTTTGCTGTACTGCACTGTTCAGAGCTATAGTGGAGTCGTTTTGACAGTGCGTTTTCCGCGACAGCGGCCCGTGGCACTGGAGCATGCAGCCCGGTCGGTCAAAAAGTTGACCCATGATTGATCTGGCACCTTTGAAGAGTTTTATCCCATGTTTCCTCTTATATTGTTCTCCCTTAACTCTTAGAACAACTGAAGAAGGGAATAGACCATAAATCTCGTCAAAGAAGCCGCGTCGATCGTTACTCAACTGTTTGACCAACCGCGCTGCGTGCTCCAATGCCAGTAGGGCCGCTGTCGCGGAAAACACTGTCAAAACGACTCCACTATATGTGTTCCATTTATGTTCACTTTGTTTCCGGATTACTACAATGTGGTTAGCTTAAGGCCAGCACCCACGGAAAACTTTACTCCTGGATTTTCAAACGAAACGCAGACAGCACCCATCTTTGTGACTTTCGAGCTATCCGTTCGTTGTATGTAAGCTCTGAAAACCCCGCTATAATCTCAGATACGAAGATTTTATGGGTGCTGCGACCAAACAGGATTGAAAATAAGGTACCACTTCGTTCATTTCTGAGGTATAAACAGATCAGCAACACCCGGAGTAGGAGTTTATCGAGTTAAATGTGAGTTCGTTCTGTACCTAATACTACATCCTTGTCACCACTAACTAGGACGGGCCACTCCAACTTGGTTTAGTTATTTTTGCCTGGAGAACTTGTCCATTTTAGAAGAGTGGGCAGATCCACCTCCTTCCCCAGGAACTTTCATGAACAAAGACATAGAAATGCAGAGATCGTCTCGCGTTTGAGCAAGGCGCCCCACTCGTGCGAGCTGTCAATCATAGGTGAATCGCTGGCAAACAATTCATATTCTGTAAGATGGACTAATGATCTAATGATACGTGACAGATCACGTCAAATGAATGAGCAAACTGGTTGCGACAGTAATTGATTACAGCCCGGAAAGCGCAGTTTTCGTAATTTTTTGCCTTTTTTTTTGGCTTTTGATGCACTAATGCCTCAGACATAAAAGCGATGTGAATTCCATGCGATCAACAATTCAAAGTCTCTGCGACTTATCAGAAGTAGTCTCGCTCTATCCTACTTGAACTGCACCAGACTTCAAAATTTTCCGACCCGGCTGTGAAATGATAGTGACACAGTGTGTTCGATCCGTGGTGGCATGCCGGCGCACCGCCCGCCATGACGCGTGGCGTCACGCTGGCGACCGATACTCAGCTGGTTAACTAAGAAAATGCTGCCAGCAAGACGCCACGCGTCACGACAGGCGGTGCGCCCGCACGCCACCACGGACCGAACGCACCACACAGGGAAAAGTGTAAAAATTAGACCTAGTAGTAAGCTGACCAGCCGGCCGATACTACGACGTAGCCGTAATTGTGGACAAAGCTACAGATGCACTCTCCAAGCTACAGTTTGGACACACCCAGTTGGTTGCTCCTAACGTGGATTCACATGAATTGTCCCTTATTACACTCGAATCTTTAACGCGATGGAGAATATTAAAGTCCAGAGAGTATTATTTCCAGGGAAGATAGAGGGAACGTCAAACACGACTGAACCTCTCGGCGGCCTGAAGCGCCGCACCATCCGCGGTGCGGGCGAGACAACACGCGACATCTACAGCGCCCAGCCGCGTCGCGTATGTGGTGCGGCGCTTCAGGCCACGGAGAAGTGCATCGTGATTGACTTTTCCTGTATATCGTGAAACATTGGGGTTTCATGCAGGCACATACGTATTTGTTGATAGCATTCGGGTTTGAAAAGGTAGAATTCGGGGAAAATGGAAATGGAGAGAAAGGCACCTAACACAAGCCGATAACTTGACAAGTCGTACACGTTCTGACATGTGAGCGAACTATGGAGGCAGTTCACCATTTGTTATTTGTTGATTTCAAAGCCCAGCTAACCTGTTTAGGGCTACAACCTTCCCTTCAAATACTATTCAATTCAATGTTTGAATAAAATGTTGCTCACAAAAAAAATTAAATTTTTACGGAAAAATGGCAGCTAGCCATTTTAGATAAATATTGTAAGTGAGAAGTGGGAATTGTCGACTGACAAGTCAGAGCGTGTGCGACTTGTCAAGCTATCGACTTCCATCGGGTGCCCACCGACCAACAGCCTTTCCGCGGTGCTTGGGATAAACGTCCTCTTTGCGCCATTGCTCCTTTTCACAGGTCAGACGTGTTCAACATGTCCATCAAGGTTCACGGGTCAAGATGGCGAAAGGATCGTTGTGCGGCATAATGGCAATTTATACTAGGGTGCGTGCGCCAGACGCACGCATACATTTGCGAAGAATCTGCCATGAAAAATATGTACATCCAATGAAAAGAACGTGCGGCTTCCGCGAGGCCATAAACGCATGCGCCTGAGCTGCGTCAGCAATGCGACTGGCCCTATTCTTTATCATATATACACGGTGGCTGAAAAGTATTGGCGCCCTATTTAGCGCTTCTGTTTTCTTGTGTGTGACTGTCATTCCATTTTGGTTTCATATATAATTGACACGTTATTGAATTTACTTTCTTCTCACGCATAATTCGTTCCGTTTCATACTACCACGCGAAAGTACGCAGATCACGAATTCACTGTGAGCCCACCGCGGGCGCGAAAGTCCATCACATTAATACAAAGAAAGCTGATATTTCTTACGGGAACGGATTAAGAGGTCACCAAACGATGATATGGTGTAGAAGGCGTCAGAGCGAAAATAATGCCAGGTTGTCCCCAGCGAGCGAACGCACGAGGAGTTCCTGGGACTATGAAGAAAAGGAAAAGCCGGAATGGTGGGGTCAGTCTGAACAAGATGGCAGTAAGTCCTCCATTCGCTCGCTCGTGCTGCCAGCTTACCGTCACGAAAGGGCTAAGACTTTGTGGCTGTCGGCTATTCACGTACGAAAAACCAAGCTATGTGTCAAGGGCGAGAAATGGAAAAAATTCCCGCTCACCTTCCCGGTGCGCCGCGCGAGAGTGTGTTGTGGACTTATGGAAACGTTTTCACCGCTAAAGTTGTCCACCATCCTCAAAACAACAACCATGCCGTCAGTTAGAGTTGGTGACTCTCTAGAGAAATCAAAGGTGTCACAACGTTGTCGTTACCGAGAGCTATGATGGTTTGGAGAGGAGTGCTCGCAATTATGAAGACGTCTCTTGTTTTCATAGACAAGAACTGTAAAATCCACGCCGAGATCGATGAAGATGGGATTCATTGGAAAGTTCTCTTCCCATGAAAACAAATGAACCCCAACCTGACTCTTGAGCAGGACTACGCTGGGCTTCCCTGTACCGAAACAGCCATCGCAAGTCTGGAGTCGGTGGTCCTCGGATTCCCTAACAAAAATTAATGGCCCCGTTGCAATCTAGTTTTGAATCCAATGAATCACTCAATCTATGGGTTGATGATCGAGAATCTGGAGAACAAAAACATCACGGAGTCAGAATATGAATCACGACTAGAACACGAGCAGCATAGTCAGATTTGAATGAGGACTACCTACGGCGCACCGTGGGTTCTGTGAAGACAAAAATAAAAGCCTGTACGGAGACCATGGAAAGTCACTCAGGAAATTTTCTGTAAAAGTGATCACTCATGTATTTGTCTTTGTCAGAAGCAATAGCAAGCGCGAAACAATGATGGGTAAAAGGAGAAAAATACTGTTAATTCTATGCGCCAATACTTTTCAGCCACCCTGTAGTGTGTAAAAAAAATCGGCGGACACCCGTTCGACGCGCGGGGTGGTCACGCATGCGCGCGCCGCGGTCGATGTCGTACCGACATTCTGAGATTCTATGAAACCAGGGCCTGGATGCATCATTGAGATTACCCATGGTAAATGCGTTGGAATCTGTGTTAACCATGGGTGAATTTGTATGGTAATAAAACGTTTAGCTTGAGTAAATTCATCAAAACATGACACCGTACGGCCGAGACGTCTCCGGAAAACCGGTGATCTCCGATATCGACAGCGACGCGCACCCAACGGGAGTCCGCCGATTTTTTTACAGACTGTAGACGCACGCGCTACCTCCGAAAAATTTTTTCGAAACTATTGAGTTCTACAGAAACACTGTCCACTGCTTTTTGACCTTTTCGGCCCCACTGCACTATCAGGCCTGCCACTCTCAATTTTTGACCCACACTTTCTGCTAAAAGAAACCCCCTCAACAGTCACTGCATTTTAGCCGCGAATATCGATGTGAAAGCGATTTTCCTGAGTGCTTCTCCTAGCGTAGAGACCCGATGTGAGGGCCATCAACGAGGTTAACGTCAAGGGGCCTAACTAGCTGCTCACTCGTCTCTCGCCGCCCTCGTTGAACATCCCGTCGTGCGTCTCCGATGTCAGTAAGCCGACTACTTCCCCGCTCACATCCCGGAACTCGCTTCTGTCGAGTAATAGATTCTCGGTAATTGATGCTATATAAGCTTACGTCAATTGTGCGCACTCGGCTAAATATTATTTTCCCAATAGGGCCTACCCTGATTGCCTAGGCCAAGCTCAACATAGACTTGCTGTTGTTAAGCCCTGCCACATAAATGTACATGAAATTTTAATCGTATGCGCTTTATATGTGGGGTTTTCATTAAACAGGGAAGACTAAGCTTAGAGCAAGTGTCTTCTCTGTAAACGCCTTTCTTTGAACTGTAGAAGAATTTTCAAATTGTACATTGATACTCAGAAATTTTTTGGAAAAAATATGCATGTGTATAATTTTTTTAACAGAAAGCGCATGTTAAATTCAAAATAAAGTAATCGGATTTATGAGTTGTTTCAGTGTTTGATACGAATTTATAGGAAAACAAGCGGTGATAGAATAGCTTGTTATCAAACAAGCTACCTGTTATACCCGTTTTGCGACTGAGAATTATACATAGAGGAGAGACCTGAGCATAGCCGTTACTTTTTTCTGTGGCTATCCTCTCGTCTTGACTACATTTTTTTCATGTGACCTGTTGGAAAAGTTTGATGTGCTCTTTTCTGAGCAACACTTGGGATATGAATTTATTCTTGAATGGGAAGAGTTCTTGAGTACAAGTGAAACTGAAGAGAGTCTGATTTCCCTGCGGAATTAATTGGGTAGGTAGGCGTGAGGGGGTCGTCGCTTCTAGCGGGAGAACAGTAAGACAGGAAGACAGGATTTCATTGCTCAAATCTCCACAACTAGATACGGTTTTTTTTGTTTTGACTATGCACTGGTAGGCGAAATGTTCCTTCTACGTACTCTGTCCTTGCTCTTCAAACCACATGCGGTTGCTTACGTTGCTTACGTCGAACTGTTCTTCGTCCATTGCGGGCGCAGTTCGCAACCATGCCATTTTTCTCTGTCTTGCGCAAGTCGCGTCCACGTTCTTCCGATTTGCTTCCATAACGGGTCTATCCATCGCAGGGGTGGTCTCCCAGTTGGACGCTTTACTGCTCGTGGGTACCAATGCAAAATTCGAAACGTCCAACGATTGTCGTTCATTCTGGCGACATGCCCCGCCCACTCCTTTTTCCTCCTGTAAAGC
>KN727775.1:0-14410 GCA_000816745.1 Ancylostoma duodenale | reverse complement strand
GAGGAAACCAGGAATGCGAAACAATTACTCTTTTCAGAGCAGATAAATTTCAGACTACCGAGGTATGCTAGGAGGTAAAGCACAAGTATAGGACACCCCACAACTCGCCGTAGAAAAGATTACATGACATTAGGTCCGTAGTTGTTTTCCGGATTTCTGTGTCCTTCCTGAGCTCCGCGAAACGAAAATTTGGTGAACCACTTTACCGTTCTCTTAAAATTAAACGTGCACGACTCGAACAAGAGCCTTTCGTATTACCAACTGTCTTCTCTTACCTGGATTAGATAGATACCACTTGAGGACCTCTCACCAGTACGCTAATCGCATTCTTCATTTCAAAAAATACTGAGAAAAAAAACGTTTACAACCAATGACACCTATAAAACTAGTGACACCCGCCGAAACGAGTAGAAATCTCAAGAAATTTTCATTTGCTTTTTTTCATAAACAGCGACTTGCTGCTTACTCTCAGATCCTCCTGAACTGTCTTAACAAGAGCTGTCATATACGTCTTTACTCGTCTCCATTGAAAATGTGTCGAGTCAGCCGAACAGGTACTGTGTGACTCATGTTGCAGTAATATCCAGATGATGGACAAATAAAAATCCAACGTAACATAAATAGATCAACAACTGATGGATGAATTTGTGTACAGTGAAATTAACGGCCAAAACTGCCCCGGAACAAGAAATAAAACGGCTAGTGATGATGAAATGGACAGTACGTAATGTACAGTACGAGAGAAAGTGCGAGCGAAAATTCAACGTCAACGAGGAGAACATATACAGTCACATCCAGAAGTTTGGTCATAAATTATCACAGAACAAATACTCTAATAACAACGTGATTAGCGACATACATACACGAAATTCAATACCCTAGACGGTGGGCTGAGTCAGAGCGACTCGATTTTTCCCAGCACTTCTGCCACGTACGCCCCAACCTGCTCGCTCAGGTCTTCCATGGAATTGTAGTACTGGTAGAACGGCGTGTTCGCCAGATCCACGAACGTCGGCCGATCATTCAGATCTTTCGTAAGACTAAATACTAACTTTACTTTATCGTGTCATATGTAAATACAACCAGAAACACGAATGTAATCATTAAGGGCAACACATCCAGGAACAGAATTAAGCTTACCAGTAATGAATGAAATTCTTTGTACGAGTAGAATAGAGTGGATTATTAACCATAGGTGCATCCCCGTGTACAACAAGATCCAATTGGGCGAATAGTGGTACTGAGGTAAATCCTGGGTATGGAAACGCGAAATTTGCTACTTCTACCTAAAAACAATTGCTTCCATAAATGCCGCCGAAAAAAAAAGAAATTATTTTGAAACTGAAATTACCATCGATATTCCAAGAGACCAAACGTCTGATCTGATGTCGTAGCCCTTGGAAAACGCAATTAGTCGCTCGGGCTGTAACAGAAAGGCCACTTAGTGATTAGAAACTCGAATTTAAACTGGGAAAATCCAGAATTTCCAAAACGATTATCGCGCTGGAGCCGTAGCTCAAAATCTCGTCAAAAATTTGAATTTTCACAAGCTTCCGCCGAGACTGGTATCAAACTTCATGCAAAGGGAGGCCTCAGGGAAGAATCGCTTGGAGGAACATTCCCAAGGCTGTGATGAATTGAGAAGGGTAGGAGCGATCTCTTCCTTACGCGATTGGTCCATGTTTCCCAATCCGAGAACATCTCCCCCTTCCTTCCACTGGCTAGTGGCACTCCACACCCCAACTGTACTGTTTGTTCACAAGGTTTGAATGAATGTGGCCAAGCTGACTCAGGTGTGGAAGAGGTTTTTGGATGCACCAATAGCAGAACAGCAACTCCGCCCCCCACCATCACCCTTTCGTAAAAAAGCACGCTCAGTTTTACCAGATTTGCGTGTGACCCGCGAACGCCTCTAGAAATTTCCAAAAAAAAAATCCAATAACTAGCGTGAATCTCCTCCAGAAAAATGGACCGAAAGCCAGAGACTAGAGGTCATTTGTTGATTTCCAGCATGTTCCCTAATGGATTGCTACCAATGTTTGGTTTCCGTGCAAAACAAGGAACCGCTGCATGGCCGAACACAAAGCCATACCCCACGCACCTCGACAATCCTTATGGACTACTCGAAACTAGGAGAAAATAGCGTGGATCATCAGAAAATCACAGCACATACCGCCATATATGGCCGGCAACCAGCGTCCTGTGTTTGAGCAACGGAATCTTGGAGATATCCACAAATGCCAAAGTCACAAAGCTTCACTTCGCCTTTTCTGTTGAGCAATATGTTGGAAGGCTTCACATCTGGAAAGGCCGCCGAATTATTCCATAGAACTCTAGAAAACCAAGCAAAACTGGTTACCTACCTCGGTGAATAATATGATATTGGCTTTTCATATGATTTAAGGCAATAATGACCTAAAAAGAAACTTTTATAAATATAACAAACATTTTTCAAGAATTTTCTTATGCAATGAACCTACATTAATAGCTACGCTACCAAGTGTGTTCTCATCGAACATGGCGTAACCCAAGCCATGTACGGCAGTGTACAGCCTCTCTAAGGAAATATCCATAAGTTCCATACATACTAAACCATCCCCCTGAAAAGACAGGTGCTTCCAAGGGATCACATGAAATGGCCCGGTCAGCTGAGCAACCTCTCCAACCTCATGAAACGTTATTCCATAAAACTGAACGATCTGCTTGCAATTACTGGCAGATTTTATTGCGTCCACTTCTTGTTTGAGCCGCTTCATAGATCGAGAGCTGGCAGCGTCGTCCACACCGGAGCTGACTATCCGAACTCGCTAAAATTAGTGACTACTTTCGTTCCGGAAACAGGGGAAAATGCAGGCTTAAAAGTCTGGACTAGATAGTGAAATACTCTTTTCTTCGCCTGTATAAGATTAACATCTCCGTTAACTTGAAATATTGAATTTAATCAGAAAATAGGATCCTTTGGGCTAGCTACTTCACTTATTTATTTAACACGCTCATAGGTGTTCATAACTAACGAGTACGAGAACTGAAAGTAAACGAATGTAAAAAAAGGTAACCAAACCAAAACAAAAGCAAAATAATCAAAACGGCCAGTAATTTGGTAATTTGCACCTTTAAACTGGACAAAAATGACATATTTCTCCGAAAACCCAGCTTTCTGCGATAAGCACCCCTAAGAAATCCATCTCCAACTGCTGTCTATTTGTATAAATATATATCTCTCGCTCAAAACCGATTTTACCCGACGCAAAAGTAGGTATCCCTATTAAAAATGGCGCGAAATTAATTTTCTCAGAAAATCTGCTCCAAATTCAAAACGGTGACAATACAATGATCCCCCTGGGTCCCATATTCAGCAAGATAAAATTCGCAAACTATTGGTTTCCATTGCCAGATAAAAGGAATTTGACTAAGGACGTTTTACAGAAGCAGTAACCTCTTAGTACGAAAATAATCGCAACGCCAGGAAATTATGTAAATATCGAATAATTCACTGCGAAAAAAAAATTAAGAAAGAAAACCAGTGCAAGGAGAACAGAGTCGAAAAAATGTTTTTTTTTCTTTTTTTTCTTTTTTTCTACTTTTTCAGGCGATTTTTTTCGTTCTCGTTCCTCTTCCATTTTATCCACTCATTTTTGATGAGCAAAAGCAAGAAGAATAGTGTTGTCCTCATGAGTGAAAGTGATAGAGACCGCCAAGAAGAAAAAAACGAAGGTGCGCGAACCTGGGGGGAAACTAGATTGCCGCAGCATTTTCGAAAATACCGCGATCATAGAACACTCAGAAGGATAAGGATTTTTATCCACAATTCCCAAGGAAGACAACGCCCTCCGCCTTTCCTGACTTGATTTTCAACATTTTCTTTCTTTTAGTGGAATTTTTATCATAAGTTAGTGATCATCCAGCAAGTAAATAAGATGATAACGCACTTTGACAGCCATTTCAGTCCCTGTCAGGATATGTCGCATCTTCTTCACGGTGCCAAAACTCCCGTTGCCAAGTGATCCCAGTTCTTCCAGATCTTTGAACTCGAAAAGGTACTCCTTGGTGTCCGGCGGGAACACCAGTTTCCCAGAGAGAAACATACGAATATAGTTCCTGAACAAAGGTCAATTAGCAACGAATTGCGTCATGCACTCAACTTTAAAATGCATCAGGAGACTTACTAACATTAAATAACAAGATATGGAGCGAGTAATTGCGCGTCCTTAACAACCAACCCAAACAAACACTCACAACCCTACGTGGAACCTAGTACTCCGCTCGTTGCGAAATCTTAGACGAGTGGGCGGAGATCGCACAAATCACAAAAAACAACAGCAGAGGTTATCAGTGAGTGCACTCGTATCCTGGGGTCATTTCCAGAAATTTTTCCGGAAAAGCTCTACCACGAAATAGTGATAAAATCGACTCACATTTGACCTATGATCTTGTTCTCAGCGGTATCGTTCATTATAATCTCTTTGGGTGTTCCGAGTTCAAAGTTATCGTGATCTTTTTCGAGCGGTCGTATGGGTAATCGCCTCCGATTCATCGTGGATGAGACGATGCCGCCGCTTCATGAAAACACTAAGATCAGCTAGCGGACCTCCTTAACACCGTACATTACAGAACAATCAACGAAGGAAAAGTAGCCAGAAATTTCAGCGGTTCGGATTCCTTGATTCGAACAGAAAATCAAATAATGCATGGAATTTTATTCACTCTACATAGCACATAATAATAAAAGGTGTAACTGATTTTCATGCATAACTGAAAATCGAATCCTTAATATTTGTCGAGTCCAGAGGAGAGGCAAGGCCGAGTAGGGCTAAATGGGCAGAGAAGAGTCACAAAAAACAGTGCAACTTAATCATCGAAGAAGAAATACCGTACTGATATGAGAGAGAAAAATATGCTAAAGCTAAACCTCAAGAGCTTACCCTCATGGAAAGAAAAAGAAACAAATAAACCACATCTACTGGATTAGCAGATCGCAAGTAGATAATAAGTAGCATGTAGTATAAAGCACCTTTAAATAAAATGCACGGCTGATGACACAGGAAAGGAAGGAAACCTATGAAAAGAAAAAAAAACACGAAAACGAAAACGAAAATTTACAGGATGAGGTCCGGCAAATCGGAAAGATCATCGGAAAAGAGATCAGCATATTTCATCATCTTCTGTTTGGTTTTTCCTGGAGGAGCAGCTTGCTTCGGTTTCTCTGGATTAGTGTTCTCAGTAACGATAGAGTTTTCTGCTTTCTTCTGTACACCATTCTTCGGATCTTCCGCAGCTTTCTCTTCACTAGATTCCGCTTTCACATTAGAAGAAGCCTTTTCATGTGCAGCTGTGTCCTTCTCAGCTGAATTCTCCACTTTTTCAGTTTTTGGCGGAATTCCCAAATTCTTCAGCGTCTGCTCCAGTAACTCCCGATTCTCAACAGTCATGGGATGACCAGAATCCAGGGTAAATTCCTGAATTTTCGATGAACTAAATTAAGCCTCCAAATAAAAGTGTGCGCGTAGAACTCACGAGTATTTCATCCGCTTCACGGAAGTATTTTACAGCTTCTTCACATCTGTCGAGGTTATTCAGAAAGATCCCAATGTTCCTGGAACAAGAGTGAATCTAAACAGCTGCAGCTCTTTTGGGAGATACATATTGCTCCCCCTCCCAGCCTTTTTTCACTACTACATGCATACGTCGAAAAGGAGCCTTAGCTAAAATTCTTAAGAAAATCATAACAACGTGGAAATCTATGACAAAGGAATTCATGACACGAATCTTATCACACAGTTCACCACCAGTTCCACTAAAACCAAAAATTCTTGGAAGCACATTCATGGCAATGACGTGTGCATTCCTCGGTGACAAAACCAGGCATATTAGATTTCTTGACTGCGAAGAAAAAATGTAACACCTGAGCAATGGAACATGAAACAAAGTATACCATTCAAAGAGTTACATTTTTCATACTTAATGACAGAATTTGCTGTTAGTGGCGATAAGTAAGAATACTTCAATAGAAGAAATGAGGTAGGAACACCAAGGAGGCCAATTGTCTTCATATAAGTAACTCGTGAAACTTGGAGTCATTTCCTTTCGAGGGTCTACGGTAGAAAGAGACCAATGAACACAGAAATTTTAAGAAATTGGCTAATAGCCATAAAATATTAGAGGAAAAATGAAGCCGATGAGTGACCAAAGAAAATAATACCCTGTCGGATCGCCGACATCAAAGATGTGGAAGGGAGTAATTCTGAAGACACAGCTCACCTCAAATGAAACGCATTTGCAGGATGGTTATGGGGGAAACAACGACGTACACAGTTTTCAGCTTGTAAATGCAGTCGGAGCAGTTCTTCGTTATTGTCTGGGGCAGTAAGTGGAATGAGATTCTGAACATTGAAAAATCGTAATGCGCAATTTATCCCTTTCGGAAGCGTTATTCAATTTCAAACATGGAGGAGAGTCAACGCAAGAAGTTAATACAAAACAAAAGACAAAAAACCCGAAAAATGCCAATAATCTTACCTGAATAAGTTTGCACAAGTAAATGTTGCTGCCCGACAGGATTTTTGTGAATCGCTCCAGCAGATCTTCTAGAAATTCGATTCGAGTCTTCTTTGGCATCTGGAATGAAATGTTCTGACATATTCATAATGCTCGGTACGTCAGAAAAAAAAAGGGAGGAAAGGAGGAGTGGAAGGAAAAAAGGGTTTCCGCAAAAAAAAAAGTGGTGGGGCCAGTTGAAGTCTCACTGGATAATACTACCTAACGAGTCCAAAAATTACAAACAAATTACTTTTAAGAGATGCTCATTGAGATGAGTAATTAACATAAACTAACGAGGCCTCCTACCTGCTCTACAAAATCAGTACGTAACAAGTTCCACCCCTTCTAAGTGGAGAAAGGCATGGAGCGTTGTACCTGGAAGCCGAGCACTGCGATTGGACAACACATCCCAGTGGCCAATCACAGAGCTCTGCAGCACCGCCCCTTTCCGATAAAATGCTCCAAATTCAGTGGAAACGATCATAACACATATATGAAGTACATATTATTTTTCTATTTACTTTCCTTTTTTGTATGTAGTGGCAGGGAACGTACGCAAATATCCCCCACACCAGAACGCCCCATACTCAAACGACCGTTTACCTCAAAATCAACCCTACCTGCTCCATTTCCCGATCCTCAATGATCTTGTCGACGAATCGCATCGCGCTGACAGCTTCCATGACATACTCCTGAAGCTTTCTTAGCTGAAGACACCATGTCACCTTTCAATTATCCTAGCTTTACCTTCGGAACTTCATTTCCACATTTTGTGCAGGTAATCACAGCAGACTTCGAATCCTTGTGTGCATGTTCACCAAAAATACTCAACGTCTCTCGCTCATTGGGCTGAAATTTGAAAATCCCGGTAAATTCCTCGGAGAAAAATCCTTGCAATAATTAGCTGACCGGGCAGCGAGGACACAGGATGCTTGTGAGGATGTGGTCGTCGGGATCTGTGCATCGTTCACATTGGCAATCAAAGTACCACGTGTCTTTTAGCTGCTTCTTTCGCTGTTGGAGTGAACTGTAAGGAAAATCCTTGGATATATTTACACCAGTTTCAAAGGGCATTATTTGAAAAATATTCGAAAATAGATTTTCCCAAACCCAGGAAAGAATGAAAACCACTCACCTCAAGAGATCAATGTACGAATAGAAAGTTCTAGTCTTGTCTTCCATAACTACATTAGAATTAAGCGCTCTAAGAGTCGCTATGAAACCATTGCACGTGTAAATAGTGTTAGGTCTACAGGAGTGATCGTATGCACACAGATCCAGATACAGACCTTTTCCGATTTCCTGGAACTTATCCATCTTTTACTGAAGCGCTGCAGGTACGGATCATTACAAACCTTTTACTACCCGCGCGCAAGTTGTCTTTGAGGCGGCCGCAACTAGCGAAAGTATGGTCAACACATACCTTCATATATCCTCTGTCGCTAATAGCGTGTCTATTGATATAGTCTCTACAATGCAACTCAAACACAATCTCCTTCGGTAACAGAAACTTTGTTTCATAGAAGCCCACCAACTGTTCATAAATATCTGAAACTGGCTATGAATATGGTGTTAAAAAAGGATTTTCCACGGATATCTGACCCTCAAATTTCCTCATCGCATAGTGGTCCTTCTGGATTAAATCGGTGTGCGCCCAGATTTCGAGCAGACTCCTCTTCGATGTACGATCTTTATAGAAATTCTCTGTTTTCTTGTCTTTTCCGGAACAAATTTCCTGCAATTACCAGGATTTCAGGAAAAAGAGAAGCTAGGTAGCATAATGTCCCCCACCTTATGCCTCAGTACAATTCTTCCAAGCATCCTTATCTCAATATCTGGTATAGATGAGACCTTTCGAAGGCCTTTGCACTCAGCCTGTAATTATTATAAATTACCAAGGATGGTTATGTGGATAAGAAGCGGAGCAATCATGTAAATGGGAGATTCAGGATGTCCTGTTCTGACCTTATGATCCTTCCATCCTAACGTTTGGCATTCTTTTCCACAGAACAAAGCAAATCCACAACCCAGACATCTCCTAAAAATACAGGCGATGAAGTACGAGAGAGCCTGGGCTAAATTATGGACAAGAATCCAACAAAATACTAAGACATGAAGAAGCCTACGTTAAACAAGGTTAGTTTTGTTCTTTAGATGTGAGTATAGACACAGCACGACATGCAGAAAACATTAAGAAAGGAAAAAGAGGAGCAATAGAAACTATACGGTTACTATGTAGCAGAAGAAAGGCTTAGGAAACCAAAGAACACTGATCATGCACCTTGATAGGATCTGAAATGATGACAGAAAGAGGAGCTCATGCATGGTAGCGTGAAAAAAAAACTAAAATAAATGAACCATATGCAACAAAAATAAACCTTATTAAGGATAATCTTCCAGGAAGATATGTATGTATACGAACATAAGGTGTCACTCTTGTTTGCTAGATAACAGCAAATAGATAAGGATTGGAGTATTAAGGCCTTAGCCAAAAAATATGGGGATACACATATTTTTTCATTTTCATTCTGAAGACTACATCAAGCTTTTCATAGCATACATCCCTTTTACTAAACGATTCCCTAAACATAGCATCTTGGTGGACTCAAGCAACTCACTTCCTAGAGCTCAAAAAAGAACAAAAAAAGAGGTGTGGGAGAAGGATTCTCTGACACATTAGACATTTTCGAAAATTTCTCATTCCAGGAAGGTAACAAACAATGCAAAATCTTACTAGAATTCACTTTTTGAGAGAACAATTCGAAACAACACGTACTTAGCAACAGTTACTGTGGAAACAATAAACATTACGAAACTATGAGCAGATTAGTGGTTATGAAACAAAATCACAAGCGATGAAATACATCTCGGATGGATCCTCAAAATTCATGATAAATCGCATTTCGGCGGATATCCACCACATCCAGTCAACACAAAAAGAACCCCGCATGAGAATGAACATTCAAGTTTTTGTCTTCCTCTAGGAGTAGCATTCACTGAATCGATCACCATCCATCTTACCCAACTAATTCTTAGAAATAAGCAAAATAGATGAATGCAATAGTGATTAGAAAACAAAGGAATGATCTGTGTTGTGGTAAATACTTTAATAAGTGGAAGCATTTCAAAAATCTGGATAGAAATATAGGTCCGCAATCAAGGGTTTTCTTACCAGTTGGTGAAAAATCACATAAATGATTCTTAAATTCAATGGAAAAAGCAGGAATTTTGTCAAAGCTGTAGTTCCTGGTTTCTGAACCATAAAACGGGGAGTCGCAACACAAATAAGGAATTTAAGGATGTAGAAGACGAAGAGAAATAATGTGGATTTAAAAAATTTCTAATGGTAGCAGCGGAACTTTTGTCTATCTATTACGAGCACCCAAGAAGAAGCTTCAAACAGCGAAAGATGAAATTTTCAAACACCATGAAGCAAAACAGACTGGAATCCTCTCCAAAGAACATGAAAATACTTTTAACAAAACCGCAATTAATGAATAAATCCTGAATTAATACAAAGATGCAATTAATTTGTTTAAAAAACTAAAAATAGGAACAAAATTCCGAGATGAACGATGTCTACAGCTTTTTTCTTGCGAATGAGACTCGAAAAAGGACAAAATTCACGAAAACCATCTGTTGTCCAACGCATCTGGCCACAGCCTTCTGTTTGATGTTACAAAGCAAGTGTAAAACCGGTGCGAGATAACAGTAAGACCACCATTGAAAAATTAAGACCACCACTGGAAAAAATCCTTAGTATAGTAAAAAAAAAAGGAGCGGGACAGACTCCCTGTAGCAATGTTTAACCTATGGATTGCACTGACTCATCGCACAGATGTTCGTTCAGCGTTGGAAAAAATGTAAACAGCGGAACCAGACATGTGCGAATGTGTGCGGTCCGTTAAAAAATCGTCATGGCTAGGATTGCAGGAAGTGGATGTGAACTGCATGAGATCAGCTACAAACAATAAGGATTATATTCGTAGTGCAGCGGCAAAAATTATCATGGCTCTTGCGGTTGGGCCGAAAAAAGTTCTCTCACGGCCTTTGCGGTTCTACCGGAAGAAATTCTGCAAAAAGGTCGCAAGAAAGCCTGCACAAAAACTCATTTGACATAATGTAAAATAACCTAAGGGAGCTTGATCTTGCACAAATATTGAAAGAAAAAGCTTAAATAGAGCACAGAAGTTGCAAATTCTTGCACAGTTTAGAACTAACTATAGTAAAACATGTCAACGCGCCCACTCCTGAAAAAAAGTTGGGGAAACCTACCCCATTTCCTAACCTTGATTTATGGCAGCAAATGCACCTAGAATCCAGAGTTTGCGAAAAGGATGTCTAAGCCGATAAAGAGTACATTGAGGAATGCAGATTCACCTCTTTTACAATCTCAGCTCACATCTATAAACATTACAGCCATCTGAGAGATAGTCGAGGTTGTCAATGTGAGGCCGCTGAGGGCAAGGAAACTATCCCGAGTAAATCCCAGGACAGCTAACTTCATCGTTATACCAGTATGAACCGCCCACATCTTGAGCGCTAATAAGCGCTGAACATTTTTGAGAGAGGCTCACAAAATTAGAAACATAAGCACCAAAAAAGAAAACCAAAAGGCCCAAATGGCTAAAAACAAATAGAGCAAACGACCATCCGAATCCAACAGAACAAATTTTCGTTATAGATCGGAGTGCTAAGAAATAGCCACGTGTACAGAACAGAACACGATGATTTCGAAATCCACAGCTCACGATAGGCATGACTCATTTTTAGCTGCATTCTCGACCCGGAAAAGCACACATCGCTAAGGTTCCGGACCATGTGCTTGCTTCAGTGAAAATGTAACGTTGGAAAACGCTAGACCGCTTCGTCCAAATTCTTCTTTTTTCCGCACTACAGCTAATCTAACACTTTGCAAAAATTCCTTCGATTAACTAACCCAACAATTAACTGACCCAACCTCATATGGGAGTGGGATTTCATTGTCCAATTGGTAATCGTCCAAGTTTTGTTTACCCAGATTTGAGGCAAGTGCCTTCTGATATTCTTGCTATCACTATTTTTCCTTTCGCGCTATGGAGGAGATGGATTTTGGATTCTCAAGCATTGGCGTGCTCTCTAAGTTTTTATAGTTTTGTTAGGCTCAGGGCTTGTCCTTACTTATATTTTTCCATTTACCAGGGCGAACTCTAGAAAAAGCTAGGGGGAAGGCTAAAAATGGCCGTAACGCAGAAAGCGTAGAACGGAAGACGAAAAACTCCGCACGCTCTGTTCATCATTTCGTATTATCTTTCAACAGCGCACTACTGCACTGAAGGACTGAGCACGTGAATGGTTAAAATATAAATGGTAGAGAGGACGAAAAACACTGTAAATGGGAATGTAACCCTAATGCTCCCTAAGATCAAGCTATTTTAACACTCCTCATTAGGCAGTATTATAAGTGCGCGAATCCGTTAACATTACTGGAGAGGTGGCGACTTCCCCGCCCGGTAGAAAAGCTCTGCCAATTCAAAACGTAGTATTTATGAAATCTGCAGAAGAAGTTGCAGAAGTTTCCCACCAACCAGAAGTCCTTTATCGTTCCCGTTTGCTCATGAATGGAAACAAGAGAACAAGAAAACGAATATGCATTGTGTAAGTGCTATGATATTCTGCTACTTTAAATCTCTGCCCTGGACAGACTTGTTGTTATAGCAACAAGTCATGCAAAAGTAAGGAAAAAGAACAAAGATCATTAAGACTATCAAGAAGAACAGTTTGTAAAGGTTAGTAACAAAAAGAAATCGAACAAAACACAGCACAACAAATGATCCAGACGCCTGAGAACACGAGAAAAACACCACTCCAAACTTACATGTCCTTCAAATAACAGGCTTTAACAGTTAAGTTGAGTAGGTAAAGATAAGTTCAGCTGAATAGCGATATCAGAATAACGATAACAGTACGTTGAACACTGCGAATTGGCATGGTAAAACAGACGCCAACTCGATGTTATGCACCGCAGACTCACATGCTCGAATTAGCAGTTGGTGAATTGTAAAGTACTGCATACGCTCACTTTTTTGTCTCCACTGGTGCAAGACAATACCAGCAATAGTTACAGAGCTCTTCCGTGAACAGTGCATAGGCGAACGGGTAAAAACGCATTCGAGGAGGTTTCGTAGACATCTTAAAAGTAGAGCTCTCAGTCGAGCTGATAAGAAATTAACAAAAAAGCACAGGAATTTGAGAAGAAATACGAAAAATGAAAAAAAGGAAATGGAAAAGTGTAAAAACGATGAAAACAGAGAGGAACCGTCACAAAAATAATATGACGCTGTGTACATACGCGAGCATAAAAAGAAACAGCATAAACAATCAAAGCGGTCAAAAAGCTGAGTATCTAGGCTCACATATACATATCTGTGATTTTATCACTTAGCTTCTCTTTATTAATTCGATCGACCATCTATCATTTGCCAAATCATTGATTCCACGAGGAATCATCTTTAAAAATGTAGTAAGGATTAAAAGACTACCTAGATACTTCATTTCTAAATTTTCGGCTGTTATGTGGGTGCCGGTATTTAAAAAATTCTCAAAAAGGTCCCAGCATTTCCACCGGCGGGAAAAATACTATGGATAAAAGTTGGTGTTCAAGAAATACGCGAAAACCTTTGCAACGTCCACCTCGGGTACATTGCAAAGGTTATCGTTGACCCTGGAATAGAAATTGAAGGATTTCTGACCTTCAACAATTTATTTAAACTACTTATCAGTAATGCTGAAGGTTTTTCAACCTTCAGTTCGAGAAACTCGACCTGTTCGAGTATTTATTCCTTACATCGGAATAATCAAATGATGAAAACATTCCAGGAAGTGCACAACTCCGCAAAACGTAGAGTAGACATCTGCTGTGGAGCTACATATCTAAGCTACTGTTATGGTTTGTTTTTATTATTTATTGACTTATATCCTGCACTCAAGGTGCGTCTCCGAAGCAGGAAATCCTCAACGTTTGGAAATTTCAGTGTTTTAGAAATGGAGAAGTGATTGCGAAGAAGAGAAGAATAGGTCGGTTAAAATCACATTTAACGGATGAATTCCGGCGGAAATAAAACAAAGGAGGCTACAAAGGCACAGCAGCAACAAGGTAGAATACGATGTATTCAGCAAAACAACAGTTTTCTTTTTCCTCCCCAAATCCCGTGAACAGATTCAGGGACCTAGGAGGAGGATTAATCTCTCTAGGTTACCTGACAGAATAAGAAAAACTCTTAGCGCAGAACATTAAGAAAACCTTACCAATGAATAGGGTAAAAGAGGAATAGACGATCCGCGGCATGGCTACTGATCCTAGCAGATTAGTAGGCGGACATGCAGCAATACAACTTACTCGCCTGCCATAACAGCCGAGCTTTCGCGACACGCGTACGGTAAATTCGATCGATGCTGACGAAGTGACTGCACCTTTGTGAGCAGGGTGAGCAGGTAAAAAACAAAACTACCCGAAAAAACCAAGCGCAGCGTGCTTTGAATGAGGAAACTAATACTGTAGCAGCCATCAAAAGCTAATTGCATGGAGGCGCTGGGTTTTTGCTTCGACTGTTATACGAGTGCGGAAGCACCAACCTAACCGATCCGAGTTGTTGTGGATAGGAGCGTCGTGATAGAAAAAGAACAACCCTGCTCCGCCATTGCGTAGAATCCCGAAAAAAGAGCAACGATCCATGGGCTCAGCTCTACTTATCAAGCATTATCGCAGCTTGAATACATTAGAACGCTGAAGTAATTGTAGTGAAACAAGATCACTCTGTACTATGCAGGAATTTCAGCTCCATTCCCGTACATTGCATATATCACTGCATATATTTCTGTTGGTACAGTAAAG
>KN727773.1:9666-26092 GCA_000816745.1 Ancylostoma duodenale | reverse complement strand
TCCCCTTTACATGGACATGCACGCGCGCCATGTTGGGAAAGTTCTGTCGCTAAAGTTCATGAGCGCACTTTTGCAGACTCGTACACTTGGGGATTATGCAGATAATCATCACCATTCGTCCACTGTTCACATGTTTGATGCAGACGTTCATATACGAAAACACGAAGAGGACTGCTCGATGTCACCTCTGTTCGCTCGATAACGGTCATCATATCTAATTTCTTTGATATCATTGTACGTGGACTGGAATTCTATCGAGAATTTCTGATGAAGCAAGGAGTCTGCCTTCGTTGCTTCTTATTGTAACTGACACACTTCTCACGAGCTCTCTCCTTTTCTTCGTAGTCTGAATGTGATATGCAACGACCAGTTCACTGTTGGCTCAATTAGAGCAACTATGTAAAAAAAAATCTGGCTGCGATTTTAAGGAATACTACCATAAAACTTTGAAGTACCGCAGTCTCGATGCGAGATTTCTATAAAATCAGACTTTCAGTGGGAAGCCGCTTTGAGTTGTCCAAGCTGAAATTCCAGAAACAACTGAGGCATTCACTTCTCCGTTCATTCCCGCTTTTTCCTGGAGATCCACTAGGGTTCTGTGGTTTGTCGATTGGATATGAACGATGATCTTACTCTCACCGCCATCGAAACCAGTTCTCTCTTGTTGCTCTGTATACTGTATACCTAGTGCAGCGCGGATTAATCCTCTAATCCATATGTGTTTTGAAACGTACACTCAAAACCTTACGGTTGCTATCCTATTTCGGAACTTGGTTGTTAATGGGTATGCTCTCTCTTGCTACTTGGATAAAATCTACATTGTGGGAAAGCGCTGAGCTCGTTATGTGGCTGACTACACAACATAAACAGCAGTCAGAGCTGAACAATGTTTATTAGGACTGTCTAGGCTCGTAAGTATAACGTAGACATGATTAATTATGTATTAATAATGTGTTAATTACTCAGGTGAAAAAGTTCAAGTAGAAATCGGGTAATTTCGAGTAGAATTCGGGTAATTATCTGTAGAATTCGTTAGAGATTTACTCGAAAAAGTCTAGAATTCTACAGATAAATACAAGAATTCTCTCGAAAACCTCCAGAATTTTACAGATCCCTCCGGAATTCTATAGAAGTCTCTAGAATTCTATAGAAAAGCTCTAGAATTCTATGGAGAAGCTGTGGAATTTTCTGGATATGCTCTGGGTTCATCGGGGCTCACCCCGGGCTTGCGGGGATGGGGCGCGCCAGAGTGATCGTTTCGGGACCACCCGGCTACCAAAAATTGCCGCTAGCGGGCGCGAACCTCTTCGCGGCGTGCTCTTGCGCTAAAAAATTTAGGCAGTTTCGCCCGTGTGTGGCGCTGCTCTTGTTCTCGCGATAGCTTGGAGATTAACTCCTCTCACGCCATTGCAATTAAATGTGCGCCGTACATTGAGCAGTTGTGCAGAGAATGCTCAACACGGGAAAATTCTTCGAAACGAAAAAAAAAACCAAAGGCCTGCAGTTGGTGCGCAGAGGGTCACATGATGTAGAAAATCGATAATATCAGCATTGCCGTCCAAGATGCTTGTGATATTTATGATTGGTGAAATTGAAAATACGTGGGGACCAGTTTTCGTGCCGTTAATTCTTAGAGAAAATTTCACTTTGTGACGGAAACAGAAAAACATCAGAAAATGCGTGTTTTTTGACAGTAACATGCTGTATTTTTGGACTGCACAGCAGTCCGCAACCAAGCGGGGACCAGTTCTCGCTTCCACGAAACGAGCCCATTTTTTGATAAAACGAAAAAATTTGAGACAATTAGAGTTCTAGCATTAACGGCACGTAATATTCGCAAGAAACAAATGCTTTTAAAATTCTGGGGACCAGTTCTCGCACATTTACAACTGACGTGTAGCAATGATGAAAACGAAAATGAAGCTCAAGAAACGGTAAAACTGAAGTTCACACACACTGTTCGCAATATTTGTTATCTGAGCTTCACAAACACTCGGGGACCAGTTCTCGCCTCCACGGAATTGGGCATTTTTGTGGAGAAAATTTATGAATCTGAGAAAGTTAGGGTTGCTGTGCAAACTGTGCGCGATATTTGCCAAAATCAGGCTTTAAAGGATGTGGGGACCAGTTCTCGCGTGATCCAAAACAAACCATAACACCGAATCAAAACGAAGACAAGGTAGCGAGGTTGGTTAAAATGTCACAACCATGGAAATTCCCGCCAATAATCGTTATTTGGAAGCACAAAACCATCTAGGGACCAGTTCTCGTTTCCAGAAAACCGAGACTTTTTCGAAGAAAATTGGTGATTTCGTGTGTAGAGTGGTTTGCGAAAATTAGGTTTTTAAAATACATGCAATATTCATGAACAATCAAATTTCGGTGTTCTGGGGACCAGTTCTCGTTTTGACTCTAACAGCACGTAATATTGATGTGAAATGAGGACAAAACAGTAATGGTGATATTATCAACATTATCACGGAAAAAGTACATATTTTCATACGTCCTGGCACTGAACATCATTTGGGGACCATTACTGTTTTGACCATTACAGTTCTCGCATGGTTAAAGTATCTTTCGTGGTGTTTTCAAAGCACCCAAAATTATAGCAGTTTTCACCACGATAAGTAGCTTTTAGTTCATTTTTAGCCTAGTTTTTTTTTTTTTAATTTCATAGGAGTCCAGTTTTTACCCCTTGAATCCAGATTTTTCGTGGAAATTGAATGGTCTGAAAATTTCGAGTGGAATCCGAAAGGTTTTCTATAGAGTTCTACTCGAAATTTCCAGACTTCAGACCCTCTAGTAATTTCGAGTAGAAATCGACTAAGTTCTAGACGTTTTCTGGTTTCTAGACTTTTCGAGTAGAATTCTATAGAAAAGTTTTGATTTCTACTCGAAAAGTCTATTCTCTCGATTTCTACTTGAAATTACTCGAATTCTACTTGAACTTTTTCACCTGAGTATGTCAAAGAACTATACAAGTATGTATGAAGATATGTAGATGCATGGTGGATTATGTTATGATTGTGGAATTGCTTCAGTGCAAATGTCTTTTTAGCGGTACGTACGAGAAAGATTCATAAGGGTGCGGGCAACTGAGAGTTCACGAAAAGTCTCGCAGGTGAAATGCTAAGGCATCTTTTGCCGTATGAGTAACACCACAAATCACCTACTGCAATCCCCTCAAATGAGGATTCACAGTAGCGACCGAAGCGATTGCAAAGCTTCATTCAGAGTCGAGTGTTGAGTTAAAAATTTCTTGAGACTTGTCGATAATTACTTGGACTCGAAATAAGTCAAACCTTTCCAGCCTCCAGTAGAAAGGGGCAGCCTCGCAAGCGCTTGTGGCAGGTGTGTACCCAATAATTCGCTAAATTACGCGGTGGAATCCCCACTGCTTAGTTTATCTCGATTGAATAACATATTGCATAAATCTATAGTCGTCGAAAAAATCCAAGGTGACTGCAGATTCGCTGCAAGTCCTGCAATTTGGATGTGCTGCGAATCCACGCCATTCTTTCCTGACTTCAGAAATCATAAGTTCCCAAAGCCTGTTTAGGTGACTATAATGGCAGTGCCCGTAGACTTTTCTATGCATGAACACGATGACTTGGACTATGACACGGCTTCCGTGGTCTGTATGAATATTTTTGAAAGGGAAGCCCACAACAACACGTTTCTGGAAGATGCTGCTCGCTTTGGAAAAATCAGCTGATCTTTTTCACTATGCACCATTTTCTAGTGTTTTCCCCGTACTGTAAACAATATTTCGACAAAGAGGGAATTAGAATTCTCTTGGGGACATATGCGAGGCACTCAGGAACTGTGGGAATAGCAATGAACTATTCTCTTAGAACGCGATATAGAAAGTTCTTGTGACGTGTTTAGTAATGTGCAGCTGTCCTGAACAGAATACGAAGGCTTACAGTGGACAAACCATCACAGCGTGATACATCATCACTTAGAATACGGAACTTACATAATTTGCCTGCCATGTTTATCTGTTTGCTTATATGTGTAGTCAATTAACAGTTGCCTGAACATCACGGCCTTAGTACTGCTCACAATACATGTATTTGTAAAATGTTTCAACATTTACATGTCGCTTTAGTGGCAAAATTCCCACCATGTATTGTTATATTTCTCAATCCGCCGCGCAAAAATCAGAGCAAAGCTCCTGGAGGCTTGAGCGATTCTCCTTGTGCTTGCTGTTTGGAACGCCATACCTTGTTGACTGTATGGTTTCCATGTGAATAGAGTTAATCAAGAAAATATGAGATGTGGAAATCTGTTCCAGAATACCAACGACTACACTACTCAGCGTGTCATTAGTAGTTGACCTACAGGGTAATTGCTTCTCTGCGCTTCTACATCACAAACAATTCCTGTTAGAATAATGATAGAGAAGATTAAACCGAACGCTCCTTCGTATACTTCTGCTATCGTTCCTTTCAGCGGCCAGGTGAAAAAGGTACATCTACGAGTCTCTTTTTTTCCTGATTTTTCAATTTGGGTGAAATGCATAGAGCCACTAAGCTTGAACAGCTTCAATCAGTCTCTTCGTCTTGTACGGCATATTCATTATGGTGTTGATGTACGAGTTCTTATACATATTTATAGGGTCTAGTCGAGATAGTAGAATGAAAGACACAAAGACACTATCCTGCTCACGAGCGCAGTTCATTCCTCAGGCCCTAACGGCGCCCCCATGTTCTAGCTTTCCCTTGTACACACTTCTGATAAATGTTTTAATATTGATCAATAACATTACATCAAGGTTTTCCAAGGAAGTATGTATGTGTTGGGTTGGGCAATAAGTCCGTGCGGTGTTTTTTTTAGCTAGGTTTTCTTCTAGGATCCAAACTTCATTCGATCACCTGTCATAAACCAATTTGTAGCATTTGCTTTGTTCTTTACGAGCACTGTGACCGATCTCCTAAACACCCGCTTTACCTTGTCTTCCATCTCATGGAATATGACCCTTCAATTCGACAAGGACGACATCTGCTGTACGACTTCAATCATCGATCAAATAGAGCTCAAGCGGTTAGGACCATTAACGAAGTCTATTGCGCGGGCTTTTTCGCAAAAGGAACTAGTGGATGTCCGCCTCAGAGAGGTAAATTTTAGCTTGCAGGATGCCCCTCATTTTGCACGCACAATTCTTGAAACAAGGGGTCGACTGATTATCAGTTGGGTTTTGCTCTATCTGCACGTGAAGAAGAACACTACAGGCATTAACTATCAGCAATGTCTAAGCTCAATTAATCCACTTTGTGAATAAACACCCAAGGACTCGGTACGAGGGTACGCTTCACATTGAACACGCGCGACTCCCCTGGACAGATGTCGACCAGGGCTGTGCGTTACTAACATAACGAATTAACGCACTAACGCGTAACGGCCATTTTTGGCCTAACGTAACGAATTTTCGAATTAACAAAAAATCCCAAAAATCCATTAGAATCCATTTCGTTAATAGGCCAAATAGTATTTAAAATGCGCACTTTTCCATACAATTTCCTCGTAATATGCAGCAGATGATACGCATAATCACGACGATTGTGTAGAATCTGATCTGGAATGAGGCACCCCAAGAACAATCTGCTTTCTTGGACATCTTATCATCTTAGCCTTGATGAACTAAAGCCGTGGTTGTGGGTATAATTTTTGAAGATAGATATATGAATGACAACTTTCATGAACCTGCAACTATTTTTGGGAAGTAGACGGATACCTTGTGCATAATCCATTTCTCTCTTACCGACCCTTTTGAGTATTAGAGCAGCGATATTGACACCTTAAAATTCCCTCATATAAAAATGTTGGTATATAAATACCTTTCCGCGCCAGCAACTGAGTGCGAGCATCTCTTCTCAAGAGCATCTTTAATTCTGTAGAATTTAAGAACCAGCTTGACCGTAGAAAGTTGAAAAAAAAACTGTTCTTTTTGCCCCATAACATGCTTACTTACACTAGGATTCTGAGGCACGCCTACGCTCCCTATGGTTTGAGTCTCCCATTTTCTCTATCTATCTATCTTCTCCTAAGATCTTAAGAGTTCTCATTCGTCCCTGTTGCCAAAAATTTATTGTGAAAATTGTGAGGCAAAATAACGCAACTCTAAGCCCAAGGCATCTGTAGCATTTGTCTTTTTTTCAGTCGTCTGACCATTTTCTCTATTGTTGTTTTTCTGTGTGCATTGAAGAGAAACTATTATTTCTAAATTATTTCATCTTGCTATACCGTTTTTCCAGGGCCAGAAGAAAACAATGTTAGCATTCGCTTCAAATTTTCGTTGAATCTACACCTTATTTGCTCTGAATATCAGTAAGGGATCTCCACTGCTTATTACAGCTGATGAAGCTTATCAAAATATTCACAAATCCGTCTTCTAACGAATGAACGGGTTAACGAATTAACGAATTAACGTGTAACGGCCATTTTTAGCCTAACGTGACGAATTAACGGATTAACGAAATCTGAAATTTTCTTACGCACAGCCCTGATGTCGACTCCGAAATGATGACCGGGATGCTTCGATGGAATGTAATTCTACTCCTGTCTACTCTATGGGCCTGATGCATTCTCCAACAACTTTCATATTTTGTCTGCTTTATTGCGCATTTTATAAAGTTCCACTCAAGAGGCAGAGGGCCACAAACTGAGTCGCCTCAAACAATGTGGCTTTCCACGAACTTGGAATGAAAGAGCTGCTCAGTCTCTTGCAGCGTTAAAAGAGGAAGAAAGTGGCTATGTGAAATGCTTGTTGTGATTGACGTTGTTCGTGAAAAACTATCATTTCGATGCTCCTGGAAAATCGCGCGAACTCATTGCCTAACCCAATATTCGATAGTTGATCAAAAATCAACAGATCAATTTTGGAAGGGGAAGAAAAGAAGAAATGGGAAGTGATAGAGTGAAACTTCGGGGACATCAATGGAGAATAAAAAAACCGGATATTTTGTCGTGACCGACCTAATAAATTACTTTCCCTTTGGGATTCTGGACTTATTTCTTCTTTCGAGATGGAAGGAAAAGCAACGAAAGAAAGAAAAGGAAAAGGCCCACATTCTGCTCACCTCAAGACCACGGATGTAATCTGGTGTTGCCTTTTCTCCATTTACAATGATTTCTCACGTCTTTGTCACTTTCTCAGGCCTGAATTAACCAAGTGACATGCTGTTGCTCCTTAGCTTCCGCACCACAGGTCCTCACTTATTGTTATGCTCATTGCCGCCAAACACAATTACGTGTGTTCTGCGGGACTTATTGCTTGTGGTTTCTTGGGAACTGCCACCAGCCAGCGAAATCGTTGGGCCCTTCGAGTTCTCTCGCTTTATTACCTACCTTCGAGTTTCTCAGTGTCCTCTGGTGTAGTGTATGTAACCGCACTGTGGTGACTCAGTACACGTCTGCTCTCGGCCTACTCATCAAGAAAAACTAATATGAGCCAGGGGTTTCAGAAGCCAACCTTATTTGTCTCCTAATAGGAAGCCTTTCGACTGGCAGCCGCTCACAGTGAGAGCTCTCCCGACTGGCAATCCTGTGTTCTGAGATGCTTATGCATATTATGGTAAACTAATCTTGTCCCTTTTTTTTCTCCATGATTTCTACAGTATCCGTGGATTGCTTTACCCGGAATCTTGGGCACCTCAGTCAGTAATACCGTGGAAAATAAGGCTCTTAGAATCATTCGCCACTGTCAATGCTTAGCAGGTCGCGTAAGAGTCCTCTATGTACATATAGCAGGTATGTAACGAAAATCGAACCGAATTTGGCAGAGGTTAGGTTAGGAAGCTTCGTTGAAAAAATCGACTTCTCAGACGTATAAACAAGGAGTAGTGCTCTCCAAGAGGATTCGCGTTCTCCTCAGCTCTTCTCGAGTAGATAAAATACGACAACCAGTCACCAAAATTTGAACATCTCTGAAGTTTTCAGTGTTTGCCCCATGTGTGGGGGTTCTCTAATGCTAAGTTACCGTAAACTGCGTTTCAAGGCATTCGATGCTCTCATACCGCGGTTCATGAGGCATTCTACCATGATGCATTACAAACTGTAGATGCATAGTAATATCAGGTTAATGAGAGAGCCTGTACAAAATTCCGACCTCTTTTATCTTCCATCATAATTTCCTCCGGCGTGTTATCCAACCAGGTATATAATCGACGTCGTTAGTGAGGATTATGGCCTATTTTTGAAGCACATCAGTGGTTTTCTTTTTCCGGAACAGGGTGTTCAGGTAGTGGAAGATCTCAACATCTCACAATTTAAAGCCACCAATTTTGAAAGGAAATTCTTTTGTAATGGAGCCTCAACCTCTCCAATCAAATAGTAGCTACAGAAATCAAGTCAAGATATCATGGATGTTTTGGCACGATGCACCACCGGAGCATCGCTAGTTTACTTATCAGGCTAGCTTACCGAGGACTGTGGTAAAGATGGAGTGTAAGATGGTTGTATTCAGGGCAACAATTTTGCACCATGACCATTTTTCTTTAGGGGGACCCTCCATTCTGTGGCCCTGGCCTACTCAGCTGATCATAGCTGTGACTGTGCTGCCTAGCAAGAGCGAGTTAATCGTCAGCACTCCTTTAGATTTACGAACTAAGGTTGTCCCAGACGTGATTGCTCCTAAAGGATTATATGGTATCCGGACTCGAAGGTATGAGGTTGGTGCGAAATTAATTGCCGTTTTGGGGTATGCACAAATAAACTTTTCTCTTCTGTGGAATTTGAGGAATTCCAAGCCAAATTGTGTGTTAGTCTGAAAGGGCTTTTCCTCCTCTTTCGAGAGCCACTTGAATGTTTTGGGTAGCTCTTCTCAGTACCTTTCTGTGGAGTCGCGAACAAATAATCAGCCGACGCGATTTTTGGGTGAGCATGGTTAAAGACTTCAGATTCGATCACTTTTCGCCGGAGGTATCCGGTAATCTTGTATTTGTTTTTGTTCTGAATCTTCTTCTCAAAGGACAGTGTGCTACTGGTTCACGAAATTTTCTTCCAGAGATTTCGAACCCCAAGACAACCAAGGTCGTGATAGCAAGTTGTTCCTTGACGACGGCCCAAATCGGATCTTACCATTCAGACGTTGAGAACAGGGATTTATGTCCACTATACTACAGTTTCGAAACATTTAAATTCAATGGACAGGGAAAGAAAGGTATGGAAGTGTACACCCCACAATCTGACTGATAATCAGCGTCTCACCCGCTGTGACCTCTTTGCTAACTTGAGTTTTCGTCCCAAAACGACTGATTTCTAGACCATGTAAGTATTGTAGATAAAGTCAGGTTTCTGTTGGATAACAAGAAATGCGGATGGGTATGGGTAGAGACGTTTTCCCACTTCTAAGTTTTCCTAAATCGGATCTTCTCTCTGGGAGGTTGTGTCAGGAATTTGCTGATGCTGTAAGGGTTTGGTTGACTGTAGCCTCCTCCAACCTAATCATGCGTTGAGAGCAGAGTCCTAGTATTGTAGTTTCGAGTTGATATCTGAAAAGATTCTGTAGATATGGCTAGCAGTGGTAAACAGGGTCAGGTTTTCTCCTACTCCAGGGTAGCGCTGAACCTCTCTCTTAAAACTCACCCGGCGAAAATAAGCGCAGTAAGGCATCGAGGTTCTGATTTGTTCTCCTTATTCCTCAGATCTTTCCCTCACTGAGCATTACTTTTCCCGAGTCCCAGATGCAAACCTGTGACAGCAGCAGATTGCTGATCTGAAGCATGTTGAAACTGCCTCTCAAAAGTTTGCGAATTCTTGTGATCTCAGTTTTAGTTGTAGAGGAGTGCAATCCAGGCTGTATTGTCGGCGGAGGATCTTGCGAATCAAAAGAGTATTAAACCAATGAAGAACGTCGTGTATGGGTCGAGTTATAACACTTAGAACTGGACTGTTCGTTTCGGCAATTATTTTCGCACCAACCTGATAGTAGATCAATGCGGTCCCATTGAACACTCGGTGATAGCCTCCTTAACTGTGAGCGATGTTGCTAACCCTAGCGCGAGGGGCGAGAGGTTCGCATTAGTTTGAACAAGTAAAGGTAACAAAGGTGTTTTTACCTATTGGAAGCGCCCTTGAAACAACAGTGTCATGGTTGGCTTTACGTAGTGCTGGCTTAATAGGGACTTGATATGTGACTTGGTGAATGTCCTCAAACCTGCTGTGAGCCAGTTACTGGTTTCTATAGATTTTTCAAATGAAAATTATATTTTCTAAGAGTTTCGGACAGGGCTTTCCTGCCAAACTATTATATTTATTATCTATTATTTATTTGCATGTTATAACTATTATAACATGCACATCCTTGGCTCACTGGCGATGAAAAGAAAAACGGATGCAAGCCGCGGAGAAAATAAATTTTGTAAGACAATTTTGGAAACATTTCAGTGTTATGTGGCCTAGCAACTTTTCATAACTTGTTATTCCTCTCCTTCGTTAACTTTTTCCAAAGTGTTTACTTTGTGTTAATGTATAATTCTTGAAAGAAAACTCTTCATTCTGACAGATTTTTTGGCAGCCATCCCACATTTGATAATACGTCCTCACTGTCTACGACTACCATTGTCTGAATATTCGTGGAGGCTATCACAGCTGTCAGCTAGTCTGCTCCAGCGCTTCATGGCATTTCGCCCACGTAAACTGTTTACTCAGTTGCGCTGACAGCCGTACATGTTCACGTTTTATTGCAACAACCACAGAGAAATTGTATACGCGCATACGAAAGGGCACGAGCTATTTATCCTATGTCTGTGCTATGACCCGGCCATGACCCGCTCCGTCTCATCATAAGCTTGAGTGGTAACAAAGCAACGTAACCTTTTCGTTTACTCAACTAGTATACATATGATAGATACATAGCCTATACGTAGTTTTCTAAGTGGCGTAAGGTTGATTTATCAGGGCTTGGATATATCATTGAGATTACACAGAGTAAATGTGTTCATGCCCGTGCCAACAATGGGTAGCTTTGAAGGTGTTAACACGTTTACCGTGGGCAATCTCAATGATGCATCTGGCCTCAGGGATTTATGAACGCATATCAGAGCAGAACCAGGTCAGCAAACCCGCGTATCCTATCACCGCGTAGTCTATAATAATCAATAGCGGTAACCATCATCGGTTCTCTTATTTTAGCGGTTCATGGATCTCAGCCCAGATCATCGTTGTGAACTGAACTGCGATATAAATGAGAGATAAGAACAATTCTGGTAGGAGACTATTATTGTCTTAAAGAACTCCAGTCGTTGTCATCCGTTACGGAAAAGTCAAATTTACTAAAATGCTCCATTCGAAGTCACTCCATCCCGTTTTGCTTCACCGTAGACGCTAGGAATTCATATCAACTACTGGGTATTGAGCTTCATTTCCCTGTAATTTTTTTCCCAGTTCCTGCACTATGGGAATGTGTCCTATACTATAACATACTCAACACTGGGTTGATATGGAAGTACTTGACATTTTCTCATCTGGGAATTTTCAGCCGGTTCGTTAATGTTTAGTCTTAAGTTACATTAATTTGGAAAACGTTTTTTTTTCTGATTTCGGTAGAATCTTGGAATCACATGCACCAGAAGTAACAATCTTCTCTGATTCAGAGCTTGAGAAATAAATTGCCAAGATGACGAAAAAAAAAACAGAGCTTACGACACCCGCTTGCCCTGGTACTCATTGTAATTCAATAGGTGAAAACTGCTCAAGGGTCTTGCCGAACCGCGACGTGCCCGGAACATACATTCAGCACTGCTCATCTAGGACCGAAGTCAACACATTTAGCCTCGAGGACATAACTACTACTTTATAACTTACTTTTATGGTAGGAGAATTTGTTGAGAGCTACGAGATGGTCTATGACGTCATATATTTGCCTCAGATGTACCATTTGGACGAGGTAATTAAGCGAAAGGAACCCCATCGCAAAGGCCAATTCATATCACATCATGATCACGTCAGGTCCCACACAATTCACCAACTCCTCTCTTCAAGAATATGGTTGCGAGAGAGGTTCTGCTTCTTAGTGTTAAAGTGCCATCGAAATTACGTCTTCGAGTGGCAACAAGGTCCTTCAGTCTTGGTTGAATATGGAGACATGTTCTTCATGGTTGAGATTTCTCACCATGAGCCCGAAACCGTATGGAGGCGCCCTTTAGATGAGACACTTTGCGAAAAATAGGAAACTCAGCAGAAAAACTGCAGCAGAGAAATACGCAAAGATTTCTCTCAGCACCTGGCATAGATATTGGCGCTCTCGATTTCCAATGATCGATCATACATACAAGCTCTTTTAGATGTTATAGTTCGTGAGACATTCATAACAACAACACCTCCTCAGAATAAAGCACTGAGGAATTGTGGGCTGACCAAGCACTTACGATCTAAGGTGTACTACATATGCTGTGCACACAACAGGTTTCTACTCAGAACCTTCAGTAGGGGAAGGAGGATGCTAGCTGGTAGAGCACTAAATAGGTGGTAACCTAGCATTTTCCTACTTGTAAATGTTTACCAGACTATCTTTGCATTTAGAGCGGAGTGTTCACCTTGATAGGGAATCCAGCAGGTTTTAAAACAATGGAAATGCACGTCAATATATTTTCTATCATACGCAGCAAAACATCCAAAGAAAATGTGCGCAGATTTTTTTCTTAAGTATTGGCTTTGGACAAAATTTATTTCTGTTCTATTCTCTATTCTTTTCTTTAACTTATTGTGTTTATGTATTCGTATAATCATAAATGGCCATTGCAAGTAGGAAAATCCCTATCATTTGGAACCAACTGCACAGGCCGTCGCACACAAATTGCGTCTTCTTATCCAGCTGTAAAAGGCATCAGATTTTTCGTATTTGGTGTTCTGCCAAATTCCATAGCTTGTAGGGACGCAACCGTTACGTTAGGTTTTATTCAGTTTCGAAATAGTAACAACATTTCGTGAACCCCTGAGATGTTTCATGTTGGACTGAAGGCGTGAACTAGTGGACAATTGTACGTTGCCCGCTCGTTCAACAACGGTGATGGTTGCAAATTGGCGTGTCGTTAACTGACTTTCACATATCATTGGGCTGTAACTGCAAGTCTGTGCTAGTACGTTACCATTGTTTAAGCTCCTATTACCACTGCAATTGAGAAGCAGTCGTTTACGTGGTTTTTCTCATCTCAGAAGCGGAAATTCCCGTAGTCGGTGCCTTGAAGGTTCTTTCCGCTACTACTGTTGTTGTCATCCTCTTGTTTGAGAACATTAAATTGCTTAGACTTCAGCTAGACGAAATTCCGTTGCAATTAGAAGGTCTTGTCTTCCTGCATTTTATCGAAGCCTAAGGACCTGTGTAGCCAAGCAAAGGTACAACATGGAGCAGCGACAAAAAAGCGTGAAGGAGATTTTGGAGCTCCTATTCGAACGATGTTGCCATTGTGATGGATGAGTGTCAAGAGGTACCCGATCTGATCAGCATCAGATGGGCTCAACAACAGCGTCAGAGCTTACGGCCAGCCGCACAGCGCCTGCAACAAGACCGGCCCAGTCCATCCTTGCGCTGCTAACCCAGCTAGACTTGTATAGAATTAAATTTGAATTTCCTGCATGGTATTACGTAGGTTTGAAATTTCGTAGCATGGTGAACGGATACTGGTTCTGATAAATGGTGCTGTTCCTCAATGAGAAAAAAAGGAAACTAAAATTATCCAGAACTTATTCAGTTTTGGGCGATCAATCGATCAATTGAACTCCAGTTTTGGGCGATCAATTGATGAAAATATAAAATCCGTATTTCAAGCTTGGAGTGAGCTATCAAGACAGTACTCTAGAATGTGATAAGGCATAACATTCTCTTTAAAAATCTCTACTCCGCTCCTCAAGACAATGTTGCTGGAAGGAATTGCACCCATTCTTTGTACTTAGAGCCTGAAAATGCTGTACTTTTGAGAATGTTTTTGTTTCTCTCTTACTCTATTTCATCGAATCAGAAGAAAATGTGGTTTTATTTCCGATAATTGTGCGCGTGTTGCTATACTAGTTTTGATGCGCAGTTTTTGGAGAACACGAGCCTTCCACTTAGCTAAAAAATTGCGAGAAAAAGGACTCATGGTGAATACGAAGAGAAAACATGCATTTTGACTGTGGATTTTTCTCTGATTTGCTCTACTAGCAGCAATTCAGAAACTCACAGGAAAATCCCAAAGCTTGCCTTATTCTCGAGATTTAATAAAATGAAATTTTTGACAAATTTGACGGTCCATTTCTGTCTCTGGGTCTAGCTGGTATGGAGAGTACGCTAATAGCGTTCACAATAGAATATTAGGCCGAAAAGTGCTTAATTCAAATCTCTACTTCAATTCTCTCCATAAGTAGATACAAAACTTTTGTACCTCGTTTGAGAAAACTGCCGAAATTGAAATTTTATTTTTTAATCCATCTCCAAGTGAGTCTGTGCCCGTGTTGAGCAGCATGAAGGAAGCCCCGATAGAGCCTCAACACATACTCGAATTTGGTTTTGATTGCCCATCCTTGAACTGAGATATGCAAAAAATTCTGTGGTCCAAAATCGCGGGTGTGCTAAATATGTGGCCGCCACTGTATATGAAAGGGCATAAGTAGAAAATCTGAGGATGCCAACTTTCCCAGCATTAAAATGATTACAACCTAACGATAGTACATTTAAGTAGGGATATTTCCGAAGCTGATGTAGAAATTCTTCCGGAAATTCCGGAAACAAATCGAGCACTTAAAGGACGCTATCATTAATGCATGTTATTACAGAGGGCGCTCGACGGGGCTTGAAATATTCACGAAGACGTTAACATAAACTACAAACGGGTGTTTAGATCCTCACGCCATGCTTGCGCTAAACATAGGAGTGCAACAGCGGAAGCGGAAGTTCTTCGTTGCCACGATCACGTACCTAGAATTAAGACCTAATGGATTTCTATGTTATTGACGTTCAAGCCATTAATATTTGGTACTTTTCTGAGTACATCCAAGAAGGATAACACCTGTGCCGCGAGAAGGTACACAGGCTACGTAGTTGGAAATAGTAGGCTTGGTGTTTTCTGTTTTTTTTTCGCCCTGGTATCTATCATATTATTTCTATCTCTGCAAGTATTCTACTGTTTTTGTGACGTAACAGCAAATGCATATCACACACAGGCCTCAAATTCCTACTTCTCTTCGCCGAATTTCTCGTTCGTCGAATATGAGCGGGTTTTCAGGAATTTCCTTTTTCGCTTACATCATTTAAGTGACATCATATTCATTCAAACATGCCATTACTGCATTTCAAACGGCTGGGTTTCCTAGGCTAGGAGTCATCAAGAACCCCAAAACCAACTCATTGACAAGTATTTGTTGAACAAGTCTCTGATCGCATCTGGAACTTTCTCTGACCAGAGCTTGTTGACAACTTGTTTTCGGTTTTTCTCGTCGACAAATTCTCGGTCTAGAAGCTTGTCGACAAGTTGTTTTCGACTTGTTCTGCCGACAAGATGCTGACGATCTGTTTTCAAATCTCATAATGACATCAAACTTGCCGACGACAATTTGCCAGTTAAAAGGTTGGCTGCGAGTTGTCTTGGGGAAAAACAAGGCTGAAAACTTTTTCTGAGCTTCTTAGCGCTAGGCTTGCAGAACCTTCCTCATCGTGAGAAATTCTCATCGACAAGGAAATACTCATGCGAAATCCCACCTAATACCATTTTCCTCAAATCCCTCCCAAATCTGTGCGTCAATAGTAGCAACTGAGTCAAACAACGCCGCTATTTTTGCGAGTGCTTCGAAAGCTGAATTCCAATACGGTGACCATAGTCATCTAGAATGTTAGAGGTTCTTCGCACTCAATCGAAGCAGTAGTATGTCAATTTTTAGGGATTAAAACAAGGCAAGCGAAAGAAAGTTCTTCCAAATATGGATATGCTTTTCATATTTGCGCTGCCTGATGCAGCCCATAAGATCTTTTAGTACCTCGGACTCGAGAATGAGCAGGAAATCTGCTTCTGATTTTATTCTGACAAATTTTAGTTTATTCTTCAAATATTGACCCCTACATAAGATGCTATCTCTCATCTTATCTGTATTTTTTCAAGAGTATGGAGGTGCTTTATTTTTGCGCTTTTTTGTGCAGCTACATATGCGAGGCAGTTGTGTGCGTACATTGACAGACAGGAGAGAGTAAATTCCCATGTGCGGTGTTTCCTCGGTGGGAGTTCCACATGCCATGCTGAATTTCACGCGTGTCATACTCTGTCGGGCAGAACAATGTATGGTCAGAAGGTTGTATACCGCAGCATGGCGACCGTGACAACGATGCATTTCGATTGTCGGTTACAGTACCAGCGACGGCATGTAGCGCAGCCTAGAAAAGGTTCTTCAACATTGTCGCAATCTACTATTTAGGAAACGTGTTATGTTCTTCCTCCTTCTTCTGAACGTGGAAACA
>KN727772.1:7644-24380 GCA_000816745.1 Ancylostoma duodenale | reverse complement strand
AAAAAAAAAAAAAAACCAATTTCTTCCTATCCAAGGAAATCCACTAACCTCTAAAGCCTTCCGTTCGTTTTCCAGGTCCCTCAGCTTCATCATCAGTGATACGATGAGAGTGTAGTAGTTGACAATATACAAACACAATACTCTAAAGTAGTGTAAATCAGGTAGGCAAAGAGCAACAGTCTGGAAGCCCTCAACAAATCTATTTGTTCTCTTTTGCTAAGATTTATAGTCCTTTGGTGGGGATGAGGCATTTCTACATTACTTTTTCATTACTTTCTCCGTAAGCTTCACCGAGCATGGAAGTGTTTTTGGAGGCTTAGACGCGGGGAGAAGGATAGTGTCTATGGATCTGTTGTGCAAATCCCAGTGAAATTCTTATGTGAACCTTGTTGTGAACTAATAAAATCCTTCGGAAAATGTGGTTGCGTTGTATTATGAGTAAGATGGGGGCGTTGCCACTGATGTCTAATTGGTCCACTCAAAAGACATTCCGTTTAGGATCACCATGAGCACAATGACACCGTTCTCAAATTTAAGTGGGATAACTGGGCGAGCCTCAAGTAATAAGGTTGGAAAGTCGCTTGTATGGACAAAACTAACAATCCTACCAACAAAAATTCTTATTTGGGAAGAGTATATTGTGGTAGTTACCTTGCCAGTTGAATTCTAAGCGCTGTTCGAGGGTGGTATCGTTCCAGCTTTCCGATTAACTCGAACAGATTCGGGAATATCAATGTGATGAATGAGACAGTTATTGAGACCGCATTCTGTAAAGAGTTTTTCAAGGTGACTACCAAAAATAGAAAGAAATTGCTCGGCCAACCTGCTTTATAAACGTATCCGTTTCTCTGATTTGGCTCACAGCCAAAATTGCCCAAACTGAAAATCCTAGCATAATGAAGACTAACAAATTGGCGAATATCCTCAGCAAAATTTGTAAACAGCGGTATTTCCGTTTCATGTTCACGGCGTATTCAGCTATAGCTTCCTGAAACAGTGTTCTGAGAGATAACATCAAAATAGAAAGTAAGTAAAATTTTATAAGTTTACAAAGTGAACTTACTCGAAACTTGATAACATTCGCCATGTGCACATTTCCAGCTGTTTCAGAATTTCCTATAGTAAAATCCCAGCCCGTGAACGTTTTCCAGTTAAAAACATATTGCTCAGTTTTACCCGACGACAGCTTACTTGTACGAGCATTAGAAGCCATCCTGAAATGTTTTCTCAACAATTACAGCCAAAAGAGCATTTTGACTGCGTTAATCCTTGCCATCACATGACCCTATTTCGGTGTGCCGGATATTATTCGTTTGAACCTTATATTCTTGTTAACATAGCTGTGGATTTGTGCAGGAATTGGGCTTTGAGTAAAATGAAAGTCGAGTATCTTAGTTGAATTGATTGATGAAAGAAGCGACTCCATCATTTGGATAGTTCGAAATTGAATATTTGATTTCGAATGTATTTAATGCGGTCATAACCACATAGAACATTAAAACGCAGGGCATATTTGAAAGGAGAATGGAAACGAGTGTTTAAAAATAGCCTAATTTTCTGGATAGTCCTCACCTGGGCTATAATTTGCGCATATGCAGTACTTTTCTTTCTAAATGTAAGAACTTGGAGGGAAATACCATCTCCAGTGAAAAAATGGTGAAGGGATGGAGAATAATGTTGACATTTGTGATCAGCATATAAAGTAACTCTCACTTGCGAAAAACCAGAAGATTCCCTGATATTACTTGTCTAGCGTAATCACTAATCCCTACTGTAACCTTCCAAAAATGTCGTTACGATGTTAAACTGGTATGCTATCCGGGACCAGTACGTCAAATAACACATGCGGAGGTTGAGAAGGATTTCTCCCTTGAAATTCCTGGGCAGATCAAGTAGACCAGTGGCCCAGATTTTATTACGGCGGCATCCTGTGAAGTATGCACCCGATCCTGGCATGTTAGTTGAAAAGGCAGAATGGACGAAGCCCATCCATTTGGCCATTCGGCACCTTTGGCTAGCGCTACTATGGGCAGAATACGAGGATGAGCAGTAGGCCAATAGTCTTACACATCATATGAAGGTTGTACTTGTTGAAATGATAAAAAGCAAGTAAAATTGGACAAATTATACCGGATGCGTGCGTCAGTCGCTAGGCAGACGCGCGCAACCGTTCGCGGAGGATTTTCCACACCGCAGCCTGTAAATCGTGGATGAAAACAACGCACGGTAGCTGTGAACAGCCGTTAGACCCCTGGGCTGCGTTAGGGCTGCGAGTAGGTCTATATTTCATCACGTAGACGCACGCGCGTCGAACGCACGCAGCTAGTATGAATTGTCTTTATCAGGTCTTAGCGAAGAAAAGACCGCTTGGCTTCCGAATCCAGAATAGTGAGGCGAATTGAAAGAAGAAACGTTAGAAGACAGATACAACAATATGGGACGAAATCATAAAGAAGGGGATGCTGAGTTGTGAACGTGCGAAAATCCATAAGATATCCAGGAAAGAAAAAACAAAGAAAAATGTATTTGGAGCGCAGCTGTAGAAGAGAAACAGAAACCACGCGAATAAAGAAGAAATTGAAACTTACTTTCTCAAAATAGTGAAGAAGCTATATCCAAGCACAAATAAATTGGAAAGAAAATACGCGACCGGCACTCGATATCGAATTGTTTCTCCAAAAAATGTCTCTCTTGAATAATAACCGTAAAATATTAAGGAATATTCCATATAACCCTGAAAGTTCCATTATTACACAGCCGTCAAGAGCAGTTGTACAAATAAATTAAACTTTACCCCTAGATCCCATACGGTGCTCATTTCATCTGCACGCGCTCGTACATCGTCTGGCATAATTTTCAAGGATTTCGTACGATTATAGCGCTCTGATGAAACGGTCATACGTGAATCTGCTAACCACTGAAATGCATTAACGACTGAATTATCGCTGGAGCATCTCAAATAACAAATAAGTAGTTATTTCGTAGGTGATATCTTGTGAGCAACCTTTCGTTCGCTGTGTTTATAAAATGAGAGAAAAAAAAGTTAGCAACGATAGAGTCGTGGTGATCAGCACCATGGAAATGAAATAAAATAATGAAAAAAGGCGATCTATCATATGACGAAGATTACTCGGGGAACTTACACCAAAACTTTGGAGGGGGGGGGGGGGGTGGGACTAAGGTTTGATTACCCAAGTATGAAAACAGAGAGGATTAAGGCACCGTGACCTACGAGGAATGAACGGACGAGCAGAGGACACGCTACATTCAGCCGAGAAAGGATTAGATTTTGAACAATATAGAATTTATATCCTGTTTCGATGAATTGCATTTTGAGTACTATAGAAACCTATTGGGTTGGACAATAAGTTCGTGCGGTATTTTCATTTCAATTTTTTGGGGATTTGAACTAATTCCGATAGCATATCATAGATCATCTTGTAGCTCTTGTTTTCCTCTTTACAGATATTACAACCAATCTCCCCAATTCCTGCTACTTCTCATTTTCTGTCGCATGAAATGTGACACTCCAATTCGACAAGAACGTACATCTCCGACACCTGCAACTGTTCCACTACACTAATGGAACAAGTGCAGTTCAAGCTCCTGAGGATGTTAACAGTGTCTAGGTGGAAGCCACTACTGTTGAAGGGAGAGCGCAGAAGTGGATGTCTGCTTCAGAGAGAGGCCGAAGTTGGACTGGAGGATGCATCTTGTTCTGTATGCACAGTTCGTATAGTTATGAGACGAGTTTTCGCAAAAACTTGCTCTAGATGTGGAGAAGAAGGACTGCGGAGGAGAAGTAGCTTCAGAAAGCCCAAGTTCAACTAGCCCACTTCGTGAAAATAGATTGAATGCTCAGAAAAATCGCACGAGTTCATAGCCCAACCTAATACATAGATTTCAGCAAAGAGGAGTGGATCAGTTCTAGGATATCACCAAGCACGAGAGAAGTTGAGGATTCAGTCCGATGAGACGCTTTACCTAATGGGTATTTCGTACAAGGTTAAGTACATGGGTCAGAATTCAGATGTTAATCTCACAAAGGTAAAACAAAAGAATACGAAATCTTAACCTTCTTGCAACTATGTAACTTTGGCATCCGTAGTAAAAATGCAATAGAATTCGAGAAAATTTGCGGGAAGTTGTGGAAAACTCGTCAAGACGCTTGTAGCCGAGAGGGATAAAGATGATTAAGATTATAATGACAGGTGAAGCGGTTTGACACAATTAATTAACGGGAAATGTGTATATTCAAAAAATGAATGGAATAGAGAATATTGCTAAACTTACTTCTGGAATGATGACAAACATTAACATAATAACAGTCATAGTAACATTGACTCCAAGAGTCCACCGCAGAAAAGTGAAATAAGAACTAACAACGGATCCAAAGTGACCTGAAGCAGAGAAATAATGAGAATAAAAAGTGGAGGGGCTTTTTTTGAACAAGTTTGTTCCATTGTAATCAAGATTATTTATTTCATTTATTAAATGAACTTGAAGAGACTTCGCCTAGGCAAAACAAGGGTTTGTTACAACAATGTGCTAAGCAGTAATTGAACAAGGAAGGTATGATAGGTATGATCCTGTAAGAAAATCCCTGCCGATTTTCGTAACGCATACCCAAGGTCGGTATCTTTATTTAAAGTCCGAGAAGAATGGCCTACCGTTACCTCTATGCAGCTATTTCTAGGATATCGATCAATATGGATGCTGGAGATAACGTTGTCGAGGATGGTAAGCGTTGTGGAAATCAGTAGGGCTTATCCTACAGGACATCTAATGCCTTTTTATAGCAAGACGGAATAAGCCCAGGATTCTTTTTAAGGAACTCACTCAAACAAAGTTGTAGAGTTTCATTTGTTGTTGTAAAATCGTCAAAGAACCACTAATTTATTCTTTTGTCCTTTTTACCCAACGCGTTTTTTTTTTCAAATAGAAATCGCTGTTCTGTATTCAGAGGTCTAACTCTATGACAGGCCTCTTCTTCAAATTTGGAACATTTTCAGGAATTTGAAGTAGGTTCCGGATGTTTATTGCAAGTGCAGCTGGCGCTGCAATAAAATAGCTTTAATTGAAGAGCAGGGCACTTACGACACTGCACTTTGCTATCCGGGAGGGCTACACAATTTAAAGTTACACATGCCATGAAGTACTTCACGAACAAGTGCTTGTTCCTAAGAAGAGATGCAACTTACTTTCTATGCGTTTAATTTTCGCCTCCCATGGTATGAGATAAATTTTGAAGTTGTCGAACCACCGACTCATTTGAGTGATTCGCCTCCCTGCTTCTGCTTTAAATAACCGGGCTCTGGATACTTTCGCCTCTTGCCGTTGAAGATGGCGTTGAGCCACTCTGAAACAGATCGTTTGAAAAAATAATAATAACTTTTAAAATACAATAAAAACAACGAAGCCCAGCTTTAACAGGTAGATTCACAACATAAAAAGCAAAAACTATAATACAATATAGGTTTTATTTGTTGATGTATTAATTTGCTCAACAGCTTGACAACAGAGTCAAGAGTGGAGCTCAAGGGTGTTCCCGGAATAACTGTGACCTTTCAGTTACTCCGGAAGGGATGCCTTTCCTTTGCTTTAATTTTCCCATCAGTAGCTTCTCCATTTCGTGGATGTGTTCCTAATTAAAATGAAGCGATTCTTGCCCAAAGAAAAAATCACAGTCATTATAGGCTTGCTGACAGGACTCTAATGCATAACTGATATCACCCATGGTAAGCATACTAAGGTGTCCAATCTTACACTTTACCTGCCATCTAACAGCGTGTCTCTCTCTACCCATCATTGTTTCTACCCATTTACAAATAGTGACGTTGTCTGTACCCAGCTACTTTCCACGGGTATTTATTTATACACATGAATATGACATTATCCATTCCCCCAATCATGGATTTAAGCCTACGTCAACGCCTTTCCATGAACATAGAACCCAATAGAAGAGCTTTTTTTTTGGAAATAGCCTGTATAATTGAGATGCAACACGTGTTTCGCTAAATCCAGAGCCTTAAAAAATCAACGTTCACCTTCAAAAACCCACTAGTCATCGAGTTAATTCTAGACTTGATGACGTAGAGAAATACTTTACTTTACACTTCGGGAAAAAAGTCAAATGTTTTTATTTTGTGAAAACAAAGCACCCTTAGAATCCATATAAATGTCAAAATTTATGGATCCATAAGAAAAAAAAAACACGGATTTCAGTAGATCGCTAAACATGCAGGAATGTTTGAATCTGCTCACTTCAGCGTCCTCCGCTTTCGTTTCATATTCCATGGCTGACTGCGGAGTTTACCAATAATTTCCCGTTTATGCCTAATTGCTTCCAGTATCCGATCCTTCGACATAGTCCGTGTGTCCTCCTCATCCTCATCGTCTTCGCCACTAAATCGATCATTTTCGATCCTCGTTCTCACGAATGCTACTATCACTTGTTTACCGGTTCACATGAAACGGTAAACAAAACATGTGTTGGTAGTAAAATCAGTGGAAAGCACGCATTCACTCTATCGCAGTCACTCACTCATCCACGCCAGCGGCCCGCGTGCTCGTGTGCGGTCGTAACAACACGCTCGATGAGCGGCGAAATAAAGAGATGAGATCCACCTGAGTGAGACAAGGTGACGTGATTATAACACGGATGTTAAACTCATAGCAAATGCTGCCCGCGGCTCAACTGACCAGCACGGACGACCGTCTGCTCATGCGGCTTTCCAGCTCTTCGTCGGTGGTCACACCGCCTTCTGTGGATGACTTGTTTGTTTGGGAGTGGTCGGCTGAAAATGAGTAAAATTCACTAAAACTACTGGTAAAATTTTATTGTATCTAGGCGTTCCGACAAGATTTCATACCTCTGCCACTGTCTACACCTCTGAAGGAAAAAGTTTACTATTTTACTTCTGTAAGAGAAGAAAAGCCCTCGTCATATCTTACCTGAGCGAAAATAACAACTGCTAATGTAACTCAAGTTCAAAGTTCGAAGGTGCGGAGCGCTGCAACTGAGAAAGGAAGTGCGCCCGTGCTCTGTAATTGGCCAGTTAGACGAGCCAACCAATCACGGAGCTGTTGAGGCGGCTCGTGATTGGCTGGATCGTAGGCGCATCTGCCACTTTAAGGTTTAATGCTCCACATCCCAAATTTAGCAAGTTTAACACTTTTTTCTTCAAAAAGGTATTGGGTCACTTTTTTCATAGAACTCCCTAGGGCTGTGATCCTAAAAAAATTTAGCGAAATTAGACGCAGAATGCAGAACTTCTTGCAATTCAACTTACGAACAAAATGATTCCTTCAATCAAGCAGTTTTTCAAGGAGCCATAATCTCTTACAAAAGTGTTAAAGATCAATATTCAGACTGATGACGATGTTTTTCTCCGTTACATGGTGCTAGAAACGACCGCAAATGCACTATACATTTTTCAAATCCAAACAACTGGATTAACCAGTACCACTATTAGCTCCGTTCTTTTCATTTCAGACAAATCAGATCAAAGTAACCCTTATTTGATAAAAATTCGCACGCAAAATTCGCGGTAAACTTCTCTGAGCACGGCAAATATAAGAAAGGAAATTAAAGACGATTCGGATAAGCTTTCTGGTTTTTTCTTGAACAGTAGAGTCCGAATTAAATTTTCAAGCTGATAGAGGAGAAATCAAGCAAAGCAAGGCAAAGTAAGCCAGTTGACAGCTGCACTGAAATAGCGTATACTGCACAAGAGCACACACTTGCATGCCATGATCATGTTACTTTGCACTTGCACTCTACTGAAAATCACTGTTGAGCTTGCTTTTGGACTAAAATGTCAGAACCCGCCTCTAAAAAATTCTCTGACAAGAATGGATTTGAAAATGTATTGAAATGATTCGAACGCACACGGTGCTTGGACTTAGGTTGCTGCCATACTCTTCAAGAGGCATAGCGGTTTAGGTCGGTGCGGCCTTGGCGGCAATGGGTTTCGTAGGTATCGATTGCTACACGACGAAACCAGCGACAGCGCCAGCGACGCGTCGCTCCAGATCAATATGTACCAGAACCACTGTTACAATCAGCGCAACGACCAAAACCACTATAGTTCAAGAGGAGTATAGCAGCTTTACGCTCAGCAGGTCGCGCAGAAGCCGAGAGAAAATCTCGCTACTGACCTTGAAGTGGTAACGTAACTGAAGGAAGCCCTAAATGATATATAACACCACATAAATAAATATAGTTAATGTTGTAGAGCCACTGATTGTTGTACAGTTGTTGTGCTCTACCAATGATCAGTTGTGATCTACTCTCGAAGGTTCTAGAAGTTCATCTGGCAGGGTATGCAAGCCAGGCTATTGAAATGGTGTCTACTCGAATTTACTCACCTCATCTGCTGTGTTACTGTTCTGGTTCTTCTAATAAAGTCATCTACATTACTGGACAACCACGGCTCAAATGCATCATGTTAATGAACTGCTTGGAGTCATGAACTTTCTCTTCTTCCCTCTCCCCTTTGCAGTGTTCCAAATTAGGAAGCATGTCGGCATGTAGGGTTAGTCTCATACCTTTCCTGAGATTTGGGAATGTGCTTATCTACAATCATAACTATTAGGTTACTCCAAAAGTCTTGCACTAAATTTTACACTTTTCCCCAACCATAATAACATTATTGTTCATGGATGGGACCTGGTCTGTCAATTTTTTATAGTTGAATGGTAGAACGTTCTACCACACTTCATTGCAAAAGAACTTCAATTCAAGGCCAAGAAATTCCGGATCGAAAAACGAATATTGATGCCACACTTTCAAACCAGCCCGATTATAGCTACTCTACAACTCAATAAGTATTATGGTTAGAAAAGTTTTCATATTATTCAGTTTGAATTGGTAGCATTTTCCCACGAGTTAATTATCAGCAAAAGGATCTTTTACAGAAGGCAAGATGCTGACATTCGCCGAAGTAGAAGCCTCGACGCCGCGTATAAAAAGATGAGTCAAGAAGCATCTGCGCCGTCTTATCCTTCCACGGTACAGCCTCAATACTCAATTCCTCAGTATCACCATCAATAGCCAGTAAGCGTCCGGTGCAGTATATTCGACGGATCTGTTAGTTCTTATTATTCGTGTTTTACTAAAGTGTGTCAGTTTAGTGCTGAACACAGAAGAAAGACCCGCGTGGCAATACTTTGTGGCGAGCAATATTCTAACACACCAATAATAACTAGTATTAGTGGCGCAAAAATTGGAACATTTTTAGATCAGTAAAGTCATTAACAACCATAATAACCATTTTACCATTCCATCTCAGCTGATCACTCTTCTTCGTTCTTCGCCCACTTGTATATCGTATAGCATCGACAGACACCAGTCAATCTTTGCGACTGCATGCCAGCCGACGTTTTCAACGACGGCGAACACTCGTTGACATTTTGTTTATGTGCAAGCGCATCCGGAAACGACAAACCTGCGTCATCATCCTCAGTGAGCTGCTCGATGCGGCTCGCGCCGAAACACACCGGCATCGCTTCACCTCACTCCGCTATGCCTCACACCTCTGAATGTCATGGAAGCTTGGTTAATACAAAAAAGGACGAGTTGTTCGACAAGTGGGTCGAGCACACAAAGTAGAGGTACTATACATAAAAACCCGTGTTAAGCTGATCAATTTCAGAGATAAGAAGCTGAGAAAATCAATCCTTGTAAGATCCAGAAACGGATGTCGATATGTAAGATCCAGAAGCTGTTGTCGATAACGATAACAGAACAGGGTAAGGAAGGTCCACTGTTCTATTTCTCCATATAGGCTTACAGGAAGAAACCTACTTTTATGTTTAGTTTTCGTATGAGGTTCATGTACGAAACGGAAACCGAACAATTAACAAAAACATGAATATTCAAACTAAAATTTAAAATCACAGAGCTTCACAGTCTTATTATGATAAACCGCAGACTTAAGCAGAACACATGACCGAGTAGTGTAAATCCGAAACAGTTAATCTATCCAGAAATGATTGATTAAGTCTATTGATAGTCCGGTTTTCTCTGCACAAGCCTGCAAGTTCTTCACAGATACCACAAATTATGAGCAGTCTCTATAGTAATAACAGAAAAAGTTATGAAGAAAGGGGAGAAGTGATTAATATGTAGGTTTGCTGTGAACTGTGTACAGGCTACTAATTAGCCATAATTTTCATAGCAACAATGGATTTGATAAGTCTCTGATATTTCAAGAGAGATTGCAGTTTTACAAACAGTCGGACATCACCACCAGGGCGTGAATGCGCCATTGAGATTACCCAAGGTGAACGTATTGACGCTAGTATCGACGATGGGTGGGTTTGCGTGGTGGTAACACATTTACCCTGGTAATCTCAATGACGCTTTCGGCACCAAGAGAAATTTTGTCCCACGATACGTGGACCTTCTGAGGAAAGTTCGTGAGATCAATGGAAATTGACAGTATTTCACCATATTTCGATCAGAAGTTTTTTTGAAACATTTTGCACGGAAGGATCGGTCCAGCAATCAAAGAGAAATGATGAAAAAATATTAGAATGAAGCTGTGTTCGCCCTGTAGCCTTATGGATTCTGGAAGAATGAGAAGACTGTAGACTTCCTAAGAATTTTCAAGAATCCATGAGACAGATATCCTTGCAAACGTTTTCAATAAGCATGCAACGCACTGTTTGTCATTATTTTCTTCGCATACATATCTTTATCCAGCTCGCAATCTAAAAATATAGTATATTTCACCGGGGAAGATGGTTGGAAGGATATTAGAGAAAGAGAGAACGCGGGAAAGTGTGCAAAATTCTAGAAATGGAGACGATAGGCACAGTTACTCAACTACAACCCTTCTGAAACAGACTATACTAAAATAGCATACACAGCACTTTTCCTTTCGCCAAAACTCGAACTAGACATTTCAAACTCGAAGCATGAGTATGAGGCACGAGGGTCAACTCTGATCTGTTTATCGACTAAATTTCCAATTTGGTACAACTTTTATGAAATTAGAACCAGTAATATTTTGGTTCTTTTTGTTGTTTCAGTCTTATGACCACAAGTGAAGCAGAATTGGTAAAAATTGTTGTCCAGAAAAGAAAAATTAAAAAGATTAAACGTGTGCTTCCTTTACCTCCTATTTGTAAAGAACTATTTCTACTATCTGAAGAGAAGAGAAACCGTTTTCAACCATCTTCGTCGAAAAACACGTCAATTTGAAAGCCGTTTTATTGTCACAACGTGGAATTCAACTTATTCCAGAGACTTTTGGAGCAGTTTGATAACAAAAGGTGATATCTGGCAAATGTGTAAAGTAAATGAGCAGTAATGAGGCAGGCATCGAAGCTGATGGACAAGCAACAATTGGGAACGAAGTCTTCCCTAGTTATCCAGAAACACGGAAGCTATCATAATGAGGTCCAGCAAAAAAAAATGAAGTAAAATTCACGTAAGCCATGGCTTAGTTGAGAGTGAAACCAAGTTTAAAGAAGACTGTATGATTGTTGATTTCCTCAGAATTCTGAGTGATATCGACACAACAACATTGAGCCTGTGAACCATGAAGACAGACGAAAGTTAGTAGGCCATTGAAAAATAATAGAAACGTAATGTAGTAATGCTCAAAAAATGATTCCAACAACAACGATATTTATTCCCAAGAGATTCCTCAACGTGTTCCTGAAAATATCGATGACACGCCGTTCCGTGTGAGGAACAATATGATGCTTAAATCACGTGATGGTGGGGAATCAGCCCATTGGATCCACAACGCTTCCTGGAGATCCAGAAAAATCACGGCAGGACAATGAAGCTCAAGGCTTTATTTTATTTGCGACATACAGCACGATCTCGTTTCTTGATTAATAGAAGAGGTTTTCAACAGCAGTATCGGAACAAAAAAGCTAGGCAAAAAAACGTGAGCAGCTGATATCCGTGGAATTCCCAGAGTGAAGCTCGCGCTATCCTGATATCCAGAGTAGATCCAAGGTGGACTGGGTGAATTTCTAGTCAACGATGTGTTTCACGATCATATGGCACCCGTTTGGAGATGTGAATGAGAGCGGTTATGAGAATGTGAAAAAGTGCGAGGATGTTCCAGACACCACACACACACACACAAGCTGTTGCCGGTGTCAGTCAGTAGTTGCATGCGAGTACAACGTGTTTATTTGCCCTTTGTAAATCTTTGCCTGAGGGATAGAAGGAAGAAATGAGTTATCCAGGAGTAAATTTGCCAGGATGTTCGAGAAATAAAGGGCTCCAAAGTGAAGTAACTGAAGTTGGTAGCGCCATGAGTTATGATTAACATCTGGTATTGAAGATATAGGTAGTTCACTGATTGGAGAGCAGTAGCTATACTTAGAATCGAATAAAAACTCAATAACTTAATTACTTCAATTATTAACTCAGAACTCGATCCAGAAAATCCAAATATTTGCTTGTTATGTATTGCTGGAAGCATAGCGAGTGCATTTTTCTTGAATAGATGGTCCAGCCCCTAAAAGGGAACCGATTCGTTCTCTTTTTTTTTGTGGCAAAGTGGTCCGTCCCCTCCTAGAACCCATTTCTGCATATATCCAGAACGCAACGGACACATATAACTAATACCACGACGAGCAATAACGCATGGCGAACGTAACTAGTTAGTTAACTGGTTACGTTGAATCAGGTTAATTTCAGTCTGATTTCTGTGATTAAAACATAGTCATTAAAAACAGCATAGCTCTCAAACTTTAACAGTGGTCAGAGGCGCCGAAGCTCTATGTTCACATATCCTTTACTCCTAGCAAAAGAAGTTACAGTTAAAGCAAGTAAGAATAAGGTGGCACGGAAAAATCGTCATTTACCAACTCTTTCTAAAGCGAAACTTAAGCACCTAGTTACAGATTATAAATGTTCTTGCTCAAAAATGGACTACATAGTACCTGAATGTGAACAAATGTTTACATCACTTCTCGCCCTGGTTTCTACCACTTCCTGCTGAGAAACTTTCTGTGGTCCAAATTACTCAAAAGAAGAAGAAAGCTAGGATAAATGAGGTGCTTTTGAATTAAATTGATATTTTCTAATAGTAGTGAAGAAGCAGAAAAAATCAGTGCAACCAAGATTCAAATAAGTCTATGTGGCATATCTCCAAATGCGGTCTAAGGTACCCCAATGGTCCAGAATTTCGACAAAAATTTCGGAAATAAATTAGTTAATAGAAAAGATACCGACTAAAAATAACAGTAAATTTTTTTCGGGTCATACATATTATGTATTGTTCGCCTGGTTAGCAAAAATTAGCTGGTTTCTTCTTAAATACGAAAGCTTCATCGCCTCTTTTTCAGTTTTCACCGGACAACCCGTCCACATCGTAGCTTTTAACCTTCTAAAAACCGCAAATTTTGAGGTTCCTGTTGCTTAGACCTGTACGGTTGCAATCATCTCGTCGAGAAGAGTAAGTGGATGCGAGATTTGAAGTATCGAAATTTTTGCCTGGACTCTGCCTTTAAAGATCTACAATATTTTGCAAACCTCAAAAGAGTGCATGGAATAGGATGGTGATAATTCGTTACCGCAATAAGCTTTCACAAGGTTTGATTCAGGACCATAACATAAACAGGGCGTAAGAGAACTTTTTAGAGTATGCGACAGGAGCGAAGAAAACGATTTAAAAAAAGATGAGATTCACGGAATCATAAAAACCATGAGAATTTCTCCCTACACCCTTCGAACTTCAGTGGACCTCAGCAAGCAAAAGAGGCTAAGGTCATCCTGAAAGCTTCCTTGCTTTCGGATCCTTTCTCCTCCTAAAAGCATAGCCGTGCTTCAATTCAGCATTTCTCCCTGATACAACGAGTTAAAAAATAAGGATCATTCAGATCATTCAGAGCAGAGAGAAAGAGAGATGTAAGGAAACTTTCAGGAAGATCCAGAACAGATCCTTCACAGTCAATAGAATGTTCAATTGAACGAGATGTTCGAACATGTGAAAGCACATATTCTGTTGGATTGCGATCGAATGTGCCGAGAAACATGGCACATCAGATGTAAGAAGTTTAGAATTGATCACCAGACATCATTCTCATTGGTATGTCTGCACCTGTGCTCAGGCTGGGAAAATTAATGCAAATCCATGAGGGAATATGAGCGAAAAAACGGAATAACACAAGTTTACACTACATCCGAACGACCGGATATCAATCGTTGGAATCCACTCGATCAATTGCTTGGCCGCAACTTAGCCGTGGAACCTTTGTTCCTACAACAATAACATTTCTCAACGCCTCTATGACAAATTGATGATATTGCCGAGTCCTTTGTTATCCATACACTTTTTCCAAGCAGTAGTGCTTCTATTTTCTTTTCCTTATAGCAAAAAACACTGGTTTTCCAGGATTTTCCAGGAAGTTCGACACTAGCGGAGAGGTGACCTTTGGAGTCTGGCCGTTTCCTTTTGATTGATAGCATTCTTCGGGTGCCGCTTGTTGGAGAAATATAATATTTTCCCTATCCCATTCGTGGAATATGTGCATGCAGGTATCCATGAACGCTCCCGACAGGGTACTAGGCCTCCCGCTCATCTATGTGGAGTAGGCGAGTTTTTCAAGACAATGTGACTTATCGTATTAACTTTATTATTACTTGCCACAGGTGGCTTGAATGATCTAGCTTAGAGAGGGCACCTGGGTCGACTTTGACCGCAATTGCGACCTCATCACGGTGCCGGCCTTACTTACTTAAAATCTATATTAATTAATACTTATGTGATGTGTATCCTTCCATTTTGGTGTTTCCCGACTACCATTTGGTATAATCCCCTTCCAGAAGCACCCTGGGACGTTCTTCAATAGACGGAATCACTACGGTCGTAATTGCAGACAAAGTCACCTTAGGTGCCCTCCCCGAGTTAACAGACCATACACTTATTTCCACCCCGAGAACGTGTCCATCTAAGAAGAGCAGGGGCTGAATGAATGAGTGAGACTATTAAGGGTAAACGTATAGACGCCCATGTTAGAGATGGGTAAATTGGCAGATGTCGTTACGTTACCCTGAATAGTCTCAACGACGCATGTGGCCCCAGGTGGGTAAGAAACCTCCCGAGAACGTCCATGAATTCGGGAATGAATGTGACCATGAGAGCGGTTCCCATGCGGAAATCCTCTCTAACTTCATGCACCTCTTCCTATTCGCATAGTTTTGCTGGGATTTTTCTCTCTTCTCTTGAAAAATCCCTGTTACACAAACAACATAGCTTGCTAATCAAACGTAAATCACCTAGAGAGAGAAAAAGTGCGTCGCCTGCTTGCATCACGGAGGGACGGAATCCTCACGTCTCATAGAAAAACTGCCCAGGAAGAACAAGGAAGTCAGAGAGATTTCCCACCCAGTTCGGAAGATTCTAACACTTTCCTTTCACATAGGGATGACCTGAGGATAACCTGTCCATTAAAACGATGGAAAACAATGGAACAAGAGTTCAGCCAGCGATGATAACTCAGAAAATAAGCACGACGGCGGATCAAATTACAGGAATGACAATCCGAACACGAGAGGTGTTCAAAGCTAACACAAGAAGTGTCACAATAGAATAAGAACGACATTACAACGACCAAACACTCCTCTTCTCAGCATTCCATCAAACATCCTCATGATCTCTGGCAATTATTTGAAATGACGATGATGATACTTTCTGGATTTCTGGATCTACCACCAGCAACGAAGGACGACGCGATGTCGCATGTGTACACTATTCAAATCTGAGCCGCAGCAGTTGGTTTTTCAGCTAGCCAACTGTTGGGAAATGTATTAATCCAAGCCCCGCGGACATACAGCCACCATTCGCATTCAAGATAGTTGTGGTAGAGAAACAATTAGCACAAGGAAGAGATTGCAAGGTCATTTACTAGTTACTAGTTTCATAGAACTTATTCAAAGGTTTCAAGTATAGCTTCCTGCGGCTGCCAGGACTTTCTGGAAAAACCAGGACGTTTTGTATCCAAGAGACACCATGGATTCAGAAGAGCTAAAGGAACAAGAAGCAGTGGGCTTGTTGTTGTTGTTGGAACAATGAAGCAACATATTTTTAGCGTTAGAACATGCGTCAGCAGACGATCTGTGATCCAGGATGTGTGGGAAAAATAAGAAAGCAAAGATATCAAAATTCTTCACAATCAAAATATACGCTTTGCTATCCAGGAGAAACAGTACTGGATCCAGAAAAGTGCACAGATGCAGCCACTCAGTCCAAGGACAACGATAACAAAGCTTGCAAACAAGCCAAGAATGGGCTTCCTGGCATATTCAGGATTTCGCAACAACAAAATCAAAGTAGAACCATATGCATCAAGCATGTAAAGGGCGAAAGGCCTATTTATTTCCTGAAAAACTTTCTTACACAAATGAGTAAACTCTTCCGCAGCCCATCCATTCTCCTTCAACCTCACGTACAACCTCACAACTCATCGCAACTCCTCAAAAACCTTAGCGAGAATAGGAAGAAAGTGAATAAAATGTGCCTTAGTACCAACACTCCATTAGCTTTAAGAGTTTCACGGATATCGCTCATGTAGTGCCTTGACGTTTTCGAAGCACTATAATTAACGACCTCATAAACGAGGAGTTGAACATGTCAAAGCCGAGAGTGCTGCTCGTCCATGAAGAATGATGAGATGAGGTCGGAAAACTGAGGATTTTTGAGTTGACCACAGCTAGGAGAGCTCAGATGTAAAAGAAATAAAAATAATGGTTTTAAAACCAT
>KN727771.1:2720-19052 GCA_000816745.1 Ancylostoma duodenale | reverse complement strand
CCCCCCCCCTCCCGCCCACTTTCTGCGTCCGCCACTGCCAGGATCTGATGGTCCGGATAAGGCAGGACTGTCAGGTTTTTGTTGAGGTCCTCAAATGGAACGTATCGATCCTCTTCAGAATATGATCGATACGTATCTTTTGTTATCCGACCAGATCGGACTCTAATGCACTATAACTACAGCTTAGGCTACATTTAGAGTACATTATAGTACATCGTAATGTAGGTTTACTAGAGTATCCCCAGACTTCGACGGCAATCGTGGCGATCGCCATTACAGCCGGCGATCGCCACATAGATAAAGTGAATGAGGAGAACCCAGACGTACTCAGACATTCGTGCGGGAGTCCCGCTTGACAAAACGCTCCCTTATCATTTTCGAGACAAAATCGGGGGCTCCGGGGGGAGACATCATTTTGGTTTTGTTGCGGGATTAATCCGACAATGTTGCGGGATTGTAATTGCCACGTGGCAAGCCTTATCGAAAAAAGGGTATATAAGGGCCTTAGCTTGCAGGTAGACCTCAGTCTACACTCCGCTTCGGCGGAGAGTGGAGTCCTACGGGACTCGACTGGCGCACTGAGGCCCGGTTCAAACCTCGACTGGCGCACTGGCCCAATGCGAAGGCCAGGCGAGATGCGTGGGAGGCGGTCGCGCGCGGATGCAGAAACGCGTCCGGGTCCGCTAGTAGCGGCCGGCGTCGACGCACGGGTCGCATGCCGTGCCCCGGAACTCGACGCGCGTTTTTGCTTTCTCATGTTTTTCAGTTTCGGGACAAAATCGGGTCTCCCGCACCATGATAATGCTATCAATTTCTGGACAAAATCGGGGTTCCCGCGGAGCTTGCGGGACAAAATCGGGATGTTGCGGGACAAAAACTTTGATTTTTGGTTGTCTCCCGCTCACCCTCGAGCGGGAGACATTATTTTGTCAGGCGGGACTCCCGCACGGATGTCTGAGTAAAGCGGGTTTCAAACATTTTCCGATTCGCGGCGCGGCATGGCGTGAGAAGTGACCCGCGCGCGGGAAACATCTCGCTCCGGAAGCTGCGTTGGATTTGCCGCGTGGCAACGAATACCCCAGGTCATTCGACTCCGCGACTCGCACAGCAAGCTCGCAAAGTGCCGCGGAGGGCTCGCGCGCGGCAAAATCTCTGAAAGCCCCCTTACTCGCGGCACTTGCCGCGCGAGCTCGCTTTGCGTTCCCGCGCCCTATCCTTCATCATATGGCGCGGCGCCGCGCGGCACAACTCTGAAACCCGCTTAAGAAGGATGGTAATGAAAGGGGCGCGGCGATCAATAGGCACCGATTCCATTATTGCTATCACTCCCATCGCCAGTTCATTTTGGGCACATCCTCGAGAGTACGGGCGATGAGCTCCGTCTGGCAGCGATCCATGGCGGGCAATCGATACGTATCATTTCCACGATTCTATCTCTTATATCGCCTGTTCATTTTGAACTGGCGAAGTCTGAGGATACTCGGATAGATAGGGTTAGATTAGGCGTCAGGCGCATGTATCCATTTGTGAAGGATTTTCTATGAATACCGGTCAACACGGCATATGCTTCCTCAATGAAGCCGCGAAGCCGTAAACACGTGCGTCTGAGCTGCGTCAGCGACGCGATTGGCTCCTGCGCATATAGACGCACGCGCTTCAGACGCACGCATCTGTATATATAAAAGTGAAAGTTTGTATGTATGTAAGTATGTGTGTATGTATGTAATGAATAGAAATCGCGGAGGGTGAACCGATCCGGACCAAATTTTGCCTGTACATCTTTCCCGGGCCGGCGGTGGTTATAGGCTACTTTTTGCCAGAAACTATTGATTGACTTATCGATTATATCGATTTTATTGATTTTTTCTACTTTTGAGCAGGGTCGATGTAGACATGTCTTCTGGGGTTCCTCAACACGCTGAACACGAATATGATAGGCGTTGTGCACGAAATATTGATTTATCGATTTTATTGATTTTTCGCTTCTCCGGCCAGTGAGGCGGTAAAGACATGTCTACTGGGGTTTCTGAATATCCTGAACACGAATATGGCAACCGCTTTGCACGAAATATCGATTTATTGATTTTATCGATTTTTCCATTTCCGCTCGGGGACAGGCAAGAACACAAGAACATGTCTACTATGGTTTCCCTGTACGCTGAACACGAATATGATAACCGTTCTGCACCCAACATTGATTTATCGAATTTATTGATTTTTCGCTTTTCTACCCCATGGAGCGGTGAATATATGTCTGCTGAGGCTCCTAAATACGCTGAATATGGATACGACAGTTATTTTGCAGAGATACATCGACTCAGTGTCATCAAAATAACTTTGCTGACTTTTCGCTTAAAAATCGGTGGGAGAGGGTCACTTGAGCTTCGCTTATATGCTAATCACCAAAATTATGGGTATTTTAATAAATTTATCGGCAATAGCATTTGATCTCAGGAGCGTGCGATAGCCACAGGCAGAAAAACACCCGAGTGGAGCCGGGTACAGCAGCTATTCTAGTATAAATTGTCCAAGCTGATGCAAGAGCGTGAGCGTTGCGCTGCTACCCGATAACAGCGTCATTCAACTAGTGAATTCTAGGCCTGGAACAGCTTTCTTCACTGAATGAGACCATGCTCGTTTCCACCTCTGCTCTTCCTCCCTTGTATAAGCGCGTCGCTGAAGACCCACATGCGGATGGCTCGCCGTCTGCATGGACATTTTAACTTGACGTCGGTGATATCACTGAGATGCGTGGAGGTGCAGGCAGTCAGAAGCCCGTTGCCTGTGAAGCGACGCCTACTGCACGTCCCGACTGTCGGAATTTCTTGCAATTTGCTCTGAAATAGCCAAGCCTGGAGATGCATTATGCTAGACTGACAGGCTGGCCGTTAACAACTAGAGTCTCAGCGAGTACTCGTCGCCAAGAAGGAACCGTAACTTCAGGATGCTGTAAATTTTGCTCATGCTGAGACGTAAGTACGCTGCTGATAAAAAAAAGACGACGCATATCACAATGTGTTTGAAACCTACGATTTTTCGGGTCGAAGATCTCAACTATCACCGAGAACAAATCGACGAAAATATCCGCCATACTCGTCTTATTTGTTTGAGTGAGGAAATCACCACTCCTGGAACAAGCCTTTATATACCCATCGATTTACGTGATAAGCCTCGTCACAAGTGCATACTTGGAATGCTTGCATTTGATCCTGTCTGCGAACTTGGACGGACTAGGAATGTGCAAAGCGTTCAGCGTCTGTTCCCGTCATTCTAACGATAGGCTACCAGGCCCCAGCACAGGTCTCCCCGGGGCAAGCTGGGCTTCGTAAAAGGGCCGAAAAGCAAAGGGGCTTCGTAGTGGGGTCCGGGAAAAATTGTGGTTTTGTTACTTCTAAGGAAGGCATCATGTTTATGAAGCGAGATAGGGGTATTAGATAAGGTGATTGACCTCATTATTGAGCGTGAAGAGGCTACTCTTGCTTTGAGTGGCACAATACGGGCGACTCATGCCGAAAAATGGCATGCAACGAGGCCGCTCGCTCTTTGAGCGGCCAGGCGGCTGTCCGGTCCAAGTATTCCGATTGGAGCACATATCCTACACACTACATGGGGTTAAAGGATTCCTGCGCAGTCTAAACGCAACCAGATGGCATGATATCTTAAATAACGAAAGAACTAAGGAAGCACTACAGCTGTTTGAACGGACGACCAAAAGTTGTGTACCGCTCGAAAGACACATGCGAAAAACCCTTTTTCCGGAAATTTCATGGAGCTGCTGTGTGGGCTTGAAAATTGGAGTTTGGGGAGGTCTAAGCGGGCACTACAGCTGTATGCTCAGTACTGCCAGAACCGATGTACGGCGCAGAGAATATATGTGAGGGAGACCTCAGGTCTCCCTCCAGGTCTCCCAGGGCGACCTAAGTCACTTAATGAGCATACACTTTTTTAGTTCACATAATTTTTGGGCTTACACTTTTTTCTTTAGGGTCTGCCTCATCGTCCAAGCACCCGATAGATTCGATCCATGAAGTTTGGAATTCATAGGAGTTCTTGGAGAGTTGCTAACTAGCGGTAATTTGGCACTCAGCATACATAGAGAGCATAAACTTTTTTACTTCACATAAGTTCCGGTCATCCTTAGCAAACACTTGTAGTATCCCCTTGGTTCTTTTGTTACTGAAGATTGTAATTCATTCCGTTGCGTTTACGCTGCGCAGGAATCCTTGGAATCATCCTCCTTTCGTTTGTATGTTCGAAGGGGCTTCGTAAAATTTTGGTTTTTCAAGGAGGCTTCGTTTTGATTTTGGCCCGGGGAAGACCCCGTGCCGGAGCCTGTAGGCTACCTCTTCGTTGGGAAGGGTGTAGATCTGCACTCTGGTATGCAGTATTCTCCTAGGGACGGACTCCCCTTCCGATCCACATTTTCTGTTTGGAGCATGTTTGCTACAGGGAGCTCAAATGGCCAAGTGCAAGAGGCGGGACCGCGGCGCGGCTCTTTTGAGCAGGAACACAAGTGCTCTGCATGCTGGCTGTTGTTGTCTGCTTCTGCCAACAACATCGAACACGAGTGCCAGGCCGCGCCACGGTACCCGCCCTTGCATACGGCCCTTCAGAGCCCCCTGTACTCTTTGTGGTGCATGTTTCCGAAGAGACTACCACATTACTTTTGGAATATTTCTTGATTCTCAATGAATAATGAATTTTGAGATTTTTTCAAAGAATTCAGTTGCCTTAAAGTTCTTCCATGAATCATAACGACTATTATCAAATTTAATAAATGGGATGCCGATCTTGCAGTTGCTTGCTGTTAATTACATTAATTTGTGGCATTGTTATGCCGAATGTACAGGTTTTGTGGTATGATTATAACATTAAGAAGGAAGGAGATGATAAGTCAGTAAACTCCTTACCTCCTTTCACACACTGAGCCCAACTTTAGGAACAAAAATTTCTAATCATGGTTCCCCTGGTCAAAGGTAAAATAGTGCAATGACGTGTATTACAATAATTTTGTACTGCTGTTGTCGGATTCGATTTCGCGGCATACGGAGGTCTCTCACCAGTGAACACTATTCAGGCTATGTTTAGATCCTTTTGAACACTTTTGTACAGAAGTAGAGAGTGTCTGCGAAACTTTCTCTACACAAAAAGGCAGTTGGCGAGTTCCTGGACATCTAGCTCGAATTTATGATGTTTACTACCCACCATATTCTAGTGTTTAATGTTGATGTACATGTAGTTAAATATGACTACTGACTAGATTACTTGTATTGTATGTTCTACGAATACTTATGATTGTATTCGAACCTGTACATTGTACTCACATGGATATGCCATGTAAGTAATAAATAGTAGTAACAATAACGTTCTGTGTTATTATACTGAGGCTTGGGTAACATACTCGCTCTCGAGGTAAGAAATGATATGATTCCTTCCATGATCAAAATTCTGATCCAAATTTAAGACGCAGCTCAGCTCACGAAATCCATTTTGCTGACATTTCGTTCGGAGTTTTCAGTTTATTTTTTACTCTAATTAGTTACAATCAAGTACCCAAAGGCGTTGAACGCTATATGATGTCAATGGCTGGATCACAGTAGAAACGTTATAAAACTTTATAAAGAAGAACAACTACACTGCATAAACCTAACTAAATCGCGTATTAAAGTTTGTGCTGTTTCTGGTAAAAGGTTCTATAATAAAAATAAAGGCACGATAAGAACGATCATCCGCCTAAAATCCCAGAGGTGTGCTCGGCGAAGAGGTGTGCTACTCCTGAGTCTTCGCCATCGGTGGATTTCCTTCCGGGGAAGATGGCGTGGTCGACTTCGTGGCCCTCTTGTACGATCGCTCTCCCCCTGCACTCGCTGGGTAAGGCGGAGTCGTAGCCGAGTCGTCCCGTGTCGACTTTTCCTACGCAATCGACGACATTCAGATTAATTATGGAGAAAAGTACATATTCGACTTACGGTCGTGTCCTCAGCCGTCATGGTTACATCAAATGTGAGCTGAAGATATTTCTTTAGAACATTCCAGAAATTCTATTTTGAGTCTTTTTTGGCACAAGAAGAAATTGGTGACTTTGAAGGAAAGCTATGTTGTCGTAAAACTAACCAAGGCAGCATGCGGTAATTTGCAGAAGATTTCCCCATGAGCACTGGGCTTGTCTAACATTTACCACCCAAGTGCGTCAGGCCCTGGTATAGTATAGAAAGCCGTTGTTCTGCGTGTTTCCCCAGGAAGTACAGTCTGGTTTTGATCTAGGATGATTAATGTGGTGCTAAAGTGAGTTAGGGCAGCTTTTCAACCACGTTGACTGTTAATTCGCAAGTACAAAAAGGCAAAAGGGCCTGACGCTACCCGCGTGGGTGGTAGTTGTCCGTAGACATCACGAGCGTTTCATCTGTGCCCTGTTCGCGACTAGTGCATGCGTCTCTACATTCAGTATAGATTTGCTTTCATCTTGAGGAAAAAAAGCGGAAATTGAGGTTGTCTCTTCTTCACGAAGGGAACTGCTCCACGTCTACGTACATATAGGTCGGCTGTAGAGCCCTTCCAACAAATCCAGAAACGTGGAAAAGAACGACTTCAAAGGAGAGATATCAAGTTGTTCTGTGGAAGAGAACACATAAGATTGAAGGAGCTGCGGAATAAATTTTACAATTAAATGGATAGGTATCCACCTGAATTCTTTCAATATTTCGCAGCGATAAGTGGCTTCAAGTAAGTTATCCTGCATAATCGAAAGCAGTTCAGTTCATGTGTTTTGGAGCGATATATTTTCTGTTCCAAAGTGGATACGCAAGTTTGGAAATAATGCGCTAGTTTTAGGCTGACTGTGTTGTTCTAAAAACAGATGAACTTTCCGACTGCTTTCTGTTTCTTTAAATGTTCTCACACCAGGATAAAATCCAGAGCTACGTACTAACTCTGCTGATGCAAGAGAACGAAAATGTTCAGCTTACTCTTTTGAGGGATCGTGTCCGCTTAGGAGCTGCTTTCTGAACAGGTAACGGCATCGCATAGTGGAAATATATTGGCAGAAAGAATTCGTTCAGAAATAAGTAGTAGCTGAAATATGGAAAGGGATGTCTTTCTGAATGCTGTAGCAGTCACTATTTCTTTAGTATCATGTGGACAGTTTACTGAGAGGAGTGAGTCGTACGCGTTCATGTAAAGGATGTGTCATTATGATCCGGAAGATAACCGTTTTTTGCAAAAAAAAGTTTTTTCGAGCCAATATGCAAAATAGTTATGATGCTGTTACATTTCTAGTACTCTCTTTCTTACTCCTTTCCACCTCTATGCATGAAAAAATCTCTATGACTATTACCGATCCGAATATTAACTTTAAAGTACTTACAAGATAATAACTGCGAAGGCAACTATGATGTCAGAGAACACTGTGATTCTTTCCTTCCGTTTTTTACGTTCCAGCTTCGACTTCACATCTATTTTTCTGTCTCTCGACCATATATCAAAATCAGTATCAACCTTAATTTTTCAAATAGTCGTACAAACCTTAACTTCTTTCACAAGTTGTGTGCTTTGACCCTAGTAGTCACCATTTCTTTTTAGTCTATATATGATTTCTTGGTTGGGAACTGACTAGTGCTAATTCGTTTATACGGTCAGCGGCGAGCTGCTCAAAGTATGTACTCAAGTGGTGAATTGGTTGAAAAAAGGTGTGTGATAATATCCCTTTAACATTTCCGTGCGAAAGTGGCGGTAGTTCTAGCTTCGCTAATAGGCATGCTTAGATACTACTTTTTGAGAATCCGAAAGCCCAGGAATTTCTCCTTGGCTGGAACTCTGGGGTTATTTGGAGTGCTGAGCAACATGCTTGTATCCATTCAATACCACATAGCCTCACCTTTACAAAGTTATGGTGGCATTTCACCAATCTCCTCAGAATTGCGTGGTGAGGTTCTTTGAGGTGCTGAGAAGAAGTAAGGTATCCATTTTGTCATTATGTGTGATTGCGGTAGGACCACAGAAAATTTAAAGAAATTGTCGATCTCGGGGGTGGGGGGACGCCATTTTCGCTAAGGTGATATTGATAACCATGATCAGTGTCCGAAACTACCCTTCTTTGCAAAACTCGAGCGGATTGCGGATTCCAGTGAATTCAAGTGTGACCCGTATGCTCAGCGCAGGCACATGGTTTTACTCACGGTTCAGAGGTTTCTGATTGAGGAAAACAATTCTCATTTGGTCGATGAAGCCTTGCCCTTTGTTTCATGCAATCTTCTTATTTTCCTCTAAGTAAAGTCATTTAGGCGAAAATTACAAGGCAGAGAGAAAAAACGATAAGCTAGAGACTTTAGAGTGTGAGTATCGTCACTGTATCATCTGTATGTACATATTATCAGAATGATGTTCATGTATGAAGATTCAGTTTGCTCCATTATTTGATTTATTGTACTACGCACCTCTGACAAAAGAGTGCCAGCGCCGTTGACATTCTTCATTAGAATGTTCATCTACCCCAGTGAGTTTTAAATAGGACATGAAGAGTGTCAAACAACATTTGGTGCTACTTTGGAAGAATAACACAGAGAGTCAAGCGTGTGTTGATAAATTATCAGAAGGTGGTCGCATGGAGGTGGATAAAGGGGGGGGGGGGGGATTGTGGAGGAAGGGGATCGTGGTTATGGTGGAGAATAGGTGTACTACTTCTAGTGGTACTACAGCCATGCCTTTGAGCGATACTGAGTTTCGGATGGCCATATTTATGCATATGTGCTGCTAGTACTGCTCACCCCTAGAAGCCAACAAAAAGTCTCACTATGGATTCTGCCCAGCTGTGCTTTGCCTCCTGTTTTCAGCTTTCCAGCATCGATAGGAAAGATTCAGCACAGGAATTACCGACGTGATGTTTAACCAATAAAAATGGCCCTTTTACTTGTTTTGTCGACTAGATGGAAGCGGGAGGAATGACAACTGCGGGAAGGAAACCATACTGCCTGAAAGTAAAAACCTTCAACTTATTAAAAGTGCGAAAAAATCGGCACCTCATCTAGCTAGATCTCCTGCTATTCATGTCCAACTACAATCATGTCTCCGAGCAAGCCAAAATTTTAAATGAAAATATTTGCACGTTCGTACTGCCAGTCCTACCCTATTCTGCAAGCCGGCAAAGAGCCATTCTGTGGAGCCTACCCAACTGTGCTTTGGTCCAGAGTTTCAGTCCCCAGGTTCAAGAGAAAAGATTCAGCATTGGAATTACGGAGATGAGGTTTGGTTCGATGAAAATGGATTTTTCTACATGTTTTTAATCGCGGAGTGAAATCGCGACGGAGGCAACTGCGGAAAAAGGAGCTATATAGTGTGAAGTGAAAACCTTTCACTATTTAAAACTGAAAAAGAATCGGCACCTCAACTGGCTAGATCTCTTGGTATTAATATCCATCCACAACCATGCCTCTGAGCGAGCCGAAATTCTAGGTGAACAATTTTGCGCGTTCGTGCTGCTAGTCCTTCGCTAGTCCTACTCAATTCTGCAACCAGATAAAGAGTCATTTCGTGCACTACGTCCGATCACCTCGAGTCCACCACAAGCGCTTGTTATTTTACGTCGTGCAAAAATTTTAGCTTCGCAGGGGATCGAACCCTTGACTGTGTAGATGACGTATATCGATGTTTTCATGACAAATTTGAAGCAAATTGCTCATCTAAATTTTCTTTCCACAGCTACTTAGCTGCTTTTTAGCGTTCCTCTAGAGTCTGCATTTTTGTTTTCATTTCTCATCTCATTTGAGAATTTGTGTTTGTGTGTGTGTGAAATCCTGAGGGGGGGGGGGTTGTATTTATGGAAGCTGAGAGGAGGGGGAGTCGTATGAGGGTTTACTTTTTATCATCATCACGCTTGACCCTGGTAACACAATAAAGTGAAATGTGTCTGGTTAAAACAGAACAACCATCATCTCAAATAGCGCAGCGCTATCTCACACACTTCAGTTCACTTTCAGCACCGACTAGTCCGTTGATGAATGGACGTTGGGGCATGAAGAGTGTCCACCGCTCAACCGAGCCAGCTGAACGGAACTAGTATGTATTGTAGCACTATTGATAGTGCACATTGCCCCATTCGCTAGTTTCCGTACGATGTCGAACTTTTCATTAGATGTAAAATTGAATGCTGGCACTCACCAATGAAATGAATGTAGGACACTGACCCATCCTTTCTGCGATGAGAACGAAATACCTGATTCGTTTTAAATCCAGATCGAGGGTCTCTTTCCCTACGGTGAGGACCGCCATCGATTTATTCTTCTGAACCAGAGTACTTTTTAATCATTGTAGAAGAAGTACAAAATTTAGGGTCGATGCGGTGAACACAAAAATGATAACCATTTCGCATCAAAGCATCGATTTATTGATTTTGTTGGATTTTTGAAATCTTTCCCCGGTAGTCAGTGAGAACAAGTCTACTGGGATTCCTCAATACGCTGAACGCGAACATAACAACCATTTCGCGCCGAAATATCAATTTGATTGATTTATTGACTTTATCGATTTTTCTACTTTTGCTCGAAGACGGGGAAATACATGTCTATTGTGGTTTTCCAATGCGCTAAACACAAATATGACGACAGCTACTCACGATATTGTCGTCCTATTGATTTGATTTTATCGATTTTTCTGCTTTTTCTCGGGGACGGGCGGGGACATGTTTGCTTGGGTTTTCCAATACGCTTAACACGAATGTGGCCGACATCGTGCACGATATTGTCTATTAATTGGTATAATCGACTTCGGCGCGGGAAAAAGGGTTTCCGGGATTATTTAAAATGGTCATCATCGAAATGATGAGCACTTCGAATGAATCTTTTGAAATCACTAACAATCCGCATCGTTGTGAAAAGCCGATAGTGGTAAAACTCCCGAGCAAAGCCGGGTTTGCCGCCTAGCATGTGATAGGGACGCAGTGGCCTCAACAGTCTGTACAATTGCTTCTATATGTAGCTGTACACTATTCAATGCTAGATCATGTGATAAAACATGAGAAATTGTAATATCTTGTTTTGACCAGCCATGATGCTGCAGTGGAGTATGACATACGCCTAATATCAGGTTGAGGAGAAAGTAATGGAAGAAACGGCAACCGAGTCAGATTTTGATCTCTAACTTTTAAGGGGTTTTTCTTTAGCAGTGAACTGAGTGTGCACTTTTCACATCTATAGCATCACTCTAACGCATAGATAGAACACCGATTCTCTTTAACAGAACTGCGCATGCTTTGGCTCGATAAAAAGAGGGACCCGTTTCCAAAAATGGTCCAAATTAATTGGCTATTCCTCGCCCAAGAAGAAACTCAGAAGTAGGATGAGAAAATGATGAGAGAGTGATAAGCCAGAAGAAACGAAACAGTGGTTTACCAGAGTGATGGGGAGTTCCTTTAGCTCAGGACAGGAAAAAAGGTGGAAAATTCGACATGTAAAGTTAGCGGCAGGAGCAGGGTTTTTCGTTTTTCTCCCTTTTCTCCAACAATTTCCCTCAGTTTTCAAAAGTGGTCTACGCATATGTTAGCCGTGTTGTCTTACCTTGCCGGAGCAACTTGAATCACAGCAATTCCTTAGCACTGTGACATGAGACCGTCCGAAGCGTGTCGCCTCAAGCACATATCTCCAGATCCGGAACAAGTGGAGCAGTCTCGTACTGTGAAATATTTGGACACTCGTTCCTTAATTGCACTGCTGCTGTTGCTGACCCCATTGCTTGCCAAGGTGTTGCAGAGCAGCTCATAATAAAGGTCAGGGCAAAAGCACCCTTCCACAACTAAAGTCGTAACTGCAGCAAAAAAACACTCACTGGTCCTTCAACATCCATAGAATAGTATTTCGGGGAATCTCCTACTGTGTCAGCAGGCCTTGCCTGATCGATTAATCAGCAATAAGGAATAAGAATGTTTTGAAGAATCTCTTCCATTACTTTCTCCTCAACCTAATATTATCTCTTCCATTACTTTCTCCTCAACCTAATATTTCCCTATAAATATTGATTATGGACATGAAATACCGCTTCCTTCAAGCAAGAACAATAACCAGCAGCTGTTGAACAAGCCGGAGATATTTAATAAAATCTGACACACCTTGAGTTCTATTCGAATTGGCCTTACGTCGCAAGTAAAATTGACTTTCACTTTGTCTGAAAAGGTTACTGCAACAGTTCCTTCTTTTCGAGTTCTGAACAAAATCAAAAGTTCAGTCCGGTGGGCGGGCAGTATTACCGTAATTTCCAAGCCTCAGAGATCTAAACTACTCTTCCCGAATTCATAATCGGCACTGGTAAATGAATCGGCGTTCGACAGACCCTAATAATTTAATTGGTTACCTTCAATAGGGGTATGCGCGAACCACATTTTATTTTGCGGCATGAAAATTACGGTAGGCCCACTTGCTGACCGGACTGAACTTTCCATTTTGTGAGTTCTGAAACATCCAACTCACTGGTTTTTTGTTCCTTTCCGGTAGATTCAATTTCGTAGGTGTAATAGCTTTCATCGCATTTCTTTCCAGTGGTCCCTTAATGTTATTGGTTGAGGTCCAAGAAAGAACAACCAACTTTGACGAGCCCTTTTCTGTATTACGTTACGATTACTGTTCCTCTTCAACAGGATTATTTGTCGACGAGTTGTCTTCGTGAATCCAAATTCAGGGGTATCAAAAAGTTTCCGGCCTGGACCACTTGCAGATTAGCTGCCGCAGTGAAATTTTAAAGGAAATAAGTATGCATCCCTAGAAGACCAAAACACTCTTCATCTTGTCATTTTATTAGATTTACCCAATTTTATGAGAACTTTCATCACCCGAATTTAAACACCAAAAGTAGACTCTTTTTCGTTATTTATTTTGTTCCACTGATGTGTCATTTTAGATTTTCTCACGGATTCTTGTAGCTACTCCCAGACCCCGTCTATGAACTGGCTGAATCAGCGAAATGCACTGGCATTGTCATGAAGCAATACAATTTCGTGAAAAAGGATTTCACACTGAAAAGCTTGAATTCCATGGTTGAATTTCTGCAGTTATTTTTCTTGGCACGTTTCCGGAAGGGGTGGGACAAAGTAGCGTTGTAATTATCTATTTCCTTGGCGTTTACGCACAGGTGATTAGGTGACGCGATCACTTCTCTGTCCCATAGAACTTTGAGCAAGACGTTTTCACCCCCGCTTCTGTGTTCGATCGCACTGCTCTCAAAGATCTGCCCGCCCTGACTCATTACTCCGCGCTTGGGACTTCAAATGATGGCAGTAAATTCGCCACTTACCGGCACAAAATGTCTTTTTCGCTTTCAACAAAACCCCCAAAAATCTTGTTTGAATAATCAACTGGAATTTTCTTGTTGAACGCCAGAAAGGTTTTAGAGACTCAATGTTCTGAGAAGGTTAAAATTAATGGATGGTTGCCTAGGAAATTTCCAAAGGAAGTTTTGAATAGCATATACCCTTGCACGCTTTCTGCTCCTAAAGTCTCTCTGCGATACTAAATAATTTTTTCTACAGCGGCAGTAATTTGCGTTCATCTTGTCTCTGCTCGTTGATCAGAGGTCGCTCCATTTCTGGCCGACTGTCACTCCATTAAAAACATTGAGTTCCAAAATTTTATGTGGGGATGGAAGAAGACTTACTCTTTGTTGAAATTTAGGGGCGGAATTAGATTTTGTCCAATAAGGCTCGTTTAAAAAACAAAAATTCGTCGGTTGCTTCTTGCTGCATGCACATTTTTTGACCGATAACCATACCTTGGCTTGAAAAAAACGTTCTTATTTCTGGGAGTTCTAACGAAATCTCATGAAACTTCGCAAACTAACGTGAAAGTCTTCACCCTACATGATGCTGCCAAAATTGTACAGAAATATGGAACACGAGAGCGAAGGCCGGAAGCTTTTTAATACCCCTGTAGGCTTATTCTTTTTGAATTTTGGCAGCTAGTATTTAAATGTGAACGTATAAGTGATGGTTGCTTACCATTCTTTTTTTCGAAGTTGAATGCGTTGGTCGGGTACTCGTATTTCACCATGTCGATTGGTATCCACTTGTCGTAAAACCATATTCCTATGCTAGAAGCATACAGGTGATACTCATACGTTACATTCAACTCTATTCACTTTCAATTTTCATTTACTTTTATGGAGCGCTGGGCACTATGTGATGAAAAGGACCAAATTCTAAGCATAGCTCTCCGCTACGTAGATTAATGGTTTTCAGGTTCTGCGCCCCAATATCTGTCTCTGACCATGGTTCTCCTTTGTACATTTTGTTTTCCCAGACATAAGGATACTGTTTGATGCCAGTTTGGTGCGCGATATTACGGTAAAGTTGTTATGGAGCGCACTTTTAATCAAATTCTCCACGCTAATGAACATTCTGGTGTACCCACTTGTGTGCTTCAATACGATCGCATAAAGCGGCTTGGAACGTTACGTAGAACACTCCTTCTTTGAAATCATAAACACGGGATGTGTTCCACATCATGTCCTCGTCTCTGACGTCGAAGGCAGGCAAGAATCTGAAATTCAGAGGATCAAAGTGGGATTGACTTATGGACTTCTCAGTAGAGAAAGACCTGCTCTTTCTGTAAATTAGGCGTTTTGACACAATAACGCAGCTCATGTATTTTTCTAGTGGAGCTCCAAATTTTAAACATAGGGAAGCAATCCGAGATCTAATGGTAGAGAACCGTATGTAATAATTCTACCTTGAAAAAACCCCATCCTTCAATCAGTGTGAACGCCTGACGCGCGCTTGTTATTATAAAATGCCTTAGAGGGTGAGCTCACCGGTATGTAATGCTCAAAACAAGGCAGGAAAATCAGAACAAATTCTGGCTTACGTTTCTTGCATGGTCCTGTTCGTAGCCTTATCCACTTTCACTGAAAAAAAAACAAATATCATTATGTAGAAACGTAAACATATACGTACATATAAAAGTGAAAGTTCGTATGTGTATATTTTCCGGATCGCGGAGGATTACCGGATCGGGACCGAACTTTGCACTAGGGTCGGCGGAGATTTCCGCCGCAAGGGGGAGGGGGACTGGACCCGATAATACCCAAGACCTGATGGGCCGGCTACGGCCGGACTCTCAGGCTTCTTTTGACCTCGATTTGCATTCAGGTATCATGTGCGACACTAGCAGCACGTCGGCTGTTTGATCGGAATCGGCGAGGCAACTTTTCATGCTGGGCTCGAAGCCGCAGCACGAAAAGCAGAACCTAAGGCAGTGTCTGATCATGCGAGCGATTTGGTCGCCATGCGATTCCTCCTGAGAGTTTCCGTGACCTCGCCAGTTCAAAATGTATCAAATACCAACAGGTACTATAAAAGATAAGGATGATGGAAATGTTGCCTATAGATTGCGACGTTACATCTCCGAGGATCGCTTCCAAACAGAGCTCATCGCTCCTCATACCTCGTTCTACTCGAAGATGTGCCCAAAATGAACTAGTGATGTGATTAACAGCGGTAATGGGAGCGTTGCTATTTTTTATCCCTGACAGGAAATTCAATAGTTGAATCCTACGCTCCCTTCATAGGTGAATGAAACCATCCCAGCTTCCATCGCTGCGCTTCCTCCCTTGTATCAGCTCGCGCTAATGACTCAGGAACTCTAGAAACTCGGTTTTGCATCAGTTTTCGCCGTGGCCGGCAAATGCATCAGTTTTGCATGGGACTTCCGTGAGATTTTGCGGGCTGCGGAAGCGAATCGGTTTTGCATGGGATTTTCGCAGGTTGCAACATAGGCTGACCTAAGAACATGTTGCAACATGCAAAAATTCACGTAGATCTCATGCAAAACTCGGTTCTGTGTTGATTAGATGAAACTGACGGTGACGTTTCATTATTAGCGGTTCCTATTTGCGTCTCAGCTTGCTGTTTATTAATTTTGATTTACGATCCTATAGGTTGAGTCCTACGGATGTCCGCAACGCTTGCCACCATTTTATATCAATATCTCTAGCCTACGTGTCATGATTGAACGTGATCTTTAGTTATGTCTGAAATGTCAATTCATGATCTTCTTGTAAGGGATGATGATATGGTAGAGCGTAAGCATTGCGGAAATCCGTACGGCTCATCCTACGCGACTATGCCACAGCTCTCCTAGAAGGGAAGTGGCATTCTAGCTGTCATCATTACTACCCTTCACTGTTAGGGAATCTTCTACATGCAGTTAGATAGCTTAGTACCCGTCACTTTGTCTGCAATTACGCCTGCGTCGTAGTGTCGGCCGCCGGCGTCATTCTACTTTTATGGACCCAAAGCCTTCAAAAAATTCTTTAGTTGGAATTTTGCATAGGGGAGAGTTTCGATTCTGAATTCGAACA
>KN727770.1:11457-21735 GCA_000816745.1 Ancylostoma duodenale | reverse complement strand
AAGTCTACTGGTGGAGCAGTGAATGCCGTGGCGGGCTCTGCCGAGAGCAACGTCACGTGCGTGTCTACTGGTGGGGCAGTGAATGCCGTGGCGGGCTCTGCCGAGAGCAACAGCCACAGTGCGTGTCTACTGGTGGGACAATGAATGCTCGATCTCATCCCAACCCCAATCCACCATACTACAGCCGTTCGTAGGCTTTTATATGATCTCACAATCACGATTATTGACCATTCGTAGAATTTCGTAACGATCTGACACACACACACACATTCTACATACTTACATACAGACATACTGACACATATGTAAACAGGCTAAGCCCGTTATATAGGATGATATTTATATTATTTCATTATTTTATGTTATTTTATTTATGTTTCCGCCACGAACACACCTTGGACATAAGTGCAGTGCTTGTACATGAGCACCAAAATGGGCACAACTCTTCATAGAGGGCAGTTTGGAAAATTCTGAAAACGGATCTGAGATCAGCATAGCAAGCTGCACATAACTTACTGTAACATACTATAAACGATCACACTTAATAAGTGTAGTTTCCTGGTTAGATAGGAAAACATGGTTGGCAGCATTCTGTTGCATCGAATCGATTCTCTGTAGCAAATACTGCCTAATTAGGACAAAAATCTCAATTTCTCCACTTATTTCAAATTTTATTAAGAAAATTTCAAATCATTTCATGGGAGAAAGGAGAAGTACATAGCAGGATAAATTAATTAGAAATTAGGCGCAAAAATTTCATTGATCGGAGGAAAATTCTCTGTTAAAAAGCATGCTCTGCCTTTTGTTGTTACCACTGATTCTTTTTTCAGCTTTTTTGGGCCTGTTCACATCTTCTGAGCTGAGCAGCAGCCAATAATATGTACTGCTATAGGGAAATGCGCAATTGTATCAAGAAAAAAAGCAAATTTTCCTTCAGTCTGATGATTTGATATGGGAGAAAAACGAAGATACTATTTGCGAAAGTACTACTTTTTGAGCTTCGAATAGCAATTTTATTCAGAAGCATTCTCCGAATGTCTGGAGTTGAGGGAAGAAGGGGCACATCATTCCTTGCCAGGTCCTCGAATATCGTGCTGACGGCTCATCTTAGACCTGAGGTGAGGATTTTAAAATTTCACTAATTGATCCTACACAATTGGCGGCTCGCTAAAATGTGGCCGCCACTGTAGGTAGTAACGAACCTGGTTCTCCTAACCAATGATGGAAAAAAAATTAGAAGAAACGAATACGCACACGCTTTATGCGAATTGTGCTATGGGAATAATGCAAACACGGAAATAAATAACTCGTCAGGATGATCCAGGCTTCACATGGCAAGGATATCGGGGCAAGGATATCATGGCAAGGATACAGCCTCATCTGAGAGGGTTTTACTGGTTGCAAGTGCCCTCAAGAAGGAAAACACCATGACGACAAGTCTGAGCGTTTTGCAGATATGCTCAAGACCGGAACCACACAAATGCACGAGCTTTCCAACAAGGTCGATTTGTGTTTGCCCAGGACAGCGTGGCTAAGTTGAAGCTATGCTCCACCAATCCTGAACAGATTTTTTCTAGCCCATTTGAGGTTGTTCTAGTTGTGGAGCAAAAGGGAAGTGAACAGAAAGGAACCACCGAAAAACGAGATCTCACTCTTGAGCCACTCGCATGCATGTGCACATAGCTGCTTCAAAGTAGAAAATTTATTAAGACTTGTTCTTCTGAGGATATGTATCATTAGAAAGCAATAGACCTTAGTAGAAATGGTATAGTAAGTACAAGCCCGCAAATGATTACGGTAGATAGCAAGGATAGTCACAAATGTGCGAGCGCGTTGTCGTTCACGTCCTTGTGGTCCTCCTTCTCCTTCAGGGAAAGCTGCCGCCGGAACGACGAGCGGATGTTTCGCTTCGAACGTCGGATGGATCTGAATTTGTCTTTCAATTGCTGTACACATCACAGTCAGGAGAAATTCAGGAAATGGAGAGCGGAGCAGTCGATTTAGTCAGGAAAAGTTATCCATGCCAGTAAGTAATGAAGGTAGGGGAAGCCTCGGGACAGACCAGAAACACCGCATTCAACATGCCTAACTTACCTGCAGCCTCTCTCATGGGTACCGTAGGCTCCCCAAGATTCCTCAACGATTTGAGCGCTGACTGCTTCCTCGACGGATCTCGAGAGTATGAATTATTAAGCGGTTCGCTACCACCTTGTACATTCAGCCTCTACCTTTCTACGGCACTTCTTTCTTTTGACAGGACTTCTACTCCAGTAGGACGTTTTATTTGCTTCTCAGCCAATGTGCTGTTGTTTTCCAACACTAAGCAAATCTGACCCCGGTTTTTGCTCTCAAAAATCTCATCGGATCCCACATGATTCATCGGCGTGTACAAGTAAATCTGAGCTACATCACGAAAATTTTCCTCTTGTCACCCAGAGAAGCACAAAGGAAAAACATCAACGTTACTCCCAACATCATACCAATTTTAGCGCAAACACTTGACGAAATCTTCAGTCTGGACTCTGCCGGTGTAAAGCCCAAACAGAGTAGGTCTTTCTTGGGGTCTACCTGGTCCGGTTACTGGCGAATACATCCACCTTGGAATAAATCAGTCATTCGAGCCCTCGCTGCCCTTGATCGGGCTCTAGACATAGTAAGAAGATCTTGATTGGGACAAGAATCTCAGATGAAATAATGGAAAATGGGGGGGGGGGGTGGCGGATTGGAGGAAAGTACATTCACCGGCGTCTGTAGCATAATTTCGTAGGTTGTCCAGCTAAGGCATTAGGGCGGTCGCTTGCAAGGAATTACGACTTGGACCAAAAATACAATAAAAGCACGTGTTCTGGGCATTTTCTGCATCGTGTTAAAGCTCAACTTGGAGGTCGTTCTCGTAAGGTTTACCAAAAAGTTGCTCGAACGCTTACGTTACGCCTAGTTTAGAAGTGTTGAACAATAAATTGTAGGACCTGCTGGTTTTGTCGAATGGCCAATCAATTGCTCAAAGCCCAATCAATTGAACTAGTGGCTTTTCGTGATACTTGAGGCATAGGTTTCCTCCAGTCCCCGTAAGAACTTGGAATTTTCGAAAAAAAAACACTTTACAAAAGAGGGGATCAATTTTACCTACAATCACTTCCGCGCCACGGTCTGCATCTTCATTGATTATTTCAGGGTTTATTTATAGCAGATGGAGAACATTTTTAGATGTTGTCTCGTTTTTTTTTTTAATTGGAGGGATAAAACAGTGATCATAAACCACATGACAACGTTCCAAATTATACTGGAACCATTCCTCAGTCCTCCTTTTTTTTATCCCGGTAATTTTGATGGACTCTTAAAGGCAAATCCCGAAGAGTCCTCCAAAGCCATTTTCGCAACGACGTTGACTGTAAATGAATTCCTACAGAAGGTTTTAGATAGGTGGGAAAAGCCACTCAAAATGCGCTCGCATAGAATTTCAATGTTGCATGGCCGGGTACTCCACGAAAATGCGACTAAAGCAACGGTTATAACAGCAGCAATGATGTTTCTACCAGTGTCAGAACACCAAAGCCAATGTGAAGTTGCTAGTACTACTTCTTATCTCGTGCTTCTCACTTGTTTTACTATATACCTCTATCCGCCACTCAGTTACGCAACCTCATCTGCGCTCTGAATTCCACGACATAGCATTCCTAATACGGGGATCCACAAATCAAAGTTACATGTAACCTTTCTCATCCCTCGCAATATTTTACAAGCTCGTCACTACATATTCCCCACCAGGGAAAGGAAAGTTTTAGCTATGGGGAATAACAATTAGCTATGCACGTTTGGAAGTAAGAGTGCAATCTACCTTACCTGTAAAATTATGATGTATGATAGGTTAAAAGCAATTAAGCTGGACTTGTATTATACTGAGCATAACAATTAAGAGAACTTCCTATAGTTCAAGTTCTCACCAACGCACATTTACCATGTATTCCATTGCACTAGGGACAAAATTAACCTTTTTCTTCTCATATAATGGAACCTTATGCTCGTTCTTGGTGAAAGATTATTTTTGCTATGTCCAACTGTGGTAATCTCTTGAGGATTCTCAGCAGATTTGCAGAAAGGGCAAAACTTGCAAAGTTGCATTAATTCCAGGCCGATTATAGCTATTCTTGAAGGATTTTCGCTTCTAAACTCCCTGTGGTTCCCTTTCAGCACCCCCTCCCCCCTTACTCTCTACCCATTCCCAACTTGTTGCAATCATGGTTGCAGGTCCACTAGCTGCTATAGACGTCAAATCCAAGGGAAACATGGGGAATATACGTTCAGTGTTTTTAGACAAGAACTAATCAAGCATTTCGTACCTATACATGAGGAATGGATCCTGACACAAACATTTCGCCCCAAAATAGTGATATCTAAATAATATTCGAGTTAAAGGATAAAGGATAAAGTGGTCGGCGTTAATCAATCCCGTCACGAGGGATGCGCCACGCATTCGACTTCTGGATATCGTAGAGGTATTGAATGCGTATGTGCCCTGTACAGTGACTTGCGGGGGGCATCCGATGTATCAAGTCAGTGCTTCATCCTGCCAGACTCCTCTGGTACCAATTTACCGACCCCGGAGGAATGGAAGGCTTGGTTGGCCTCGGGCGGGATCGAACCATCGATCGTGTGCGTGCGTAGCTAGCCTCCTACCACTGCGCCACACGCGCCCATATATTCGAGTTAATCCAGACAAATGCATCTCCCGAGCGCTCACAATGATTCTTATCATAATATGTTGTTTTTATAGGAGAAGGGCCACAGTAAAAAATGAACTCTAGTACCATAAAAAACTCACTTCCTCGCATAGATAGCCTGCCTCATGATTCCAGCACGATTAGCCTCAAGCTGTGCCTCTTGAGCACATTGCTCGAAGTACTCTGAAGACGCATTGGAATCATCATGTCTTAGAGTAACCAAAAAGTGCCACAATACCTCGGAGCTTATGCACATCGGGCATAATGTGCTCCTGCAGCTCCGTCATTTGAGCACCAGTCATTTTCAAAGCCATTTCTAGGTGCTCCAAGGCCTTCTCGGCAGCCTATGAGTAATTCGTTCGCTAAGTAAGGCAAAAACCTGTAGGAAAAACCGGATGCTGTAAAAATTTCCTTGAAGCTGCACCTGTAACTGTTTCTCCGCTCCTATCCTCGCCATAACCTGCTCTCGCAACTCCGATTCAGTGAGCTCCTTCTGTTCATTTATTTCCTAAAAATGTTTGAATGTGCATAGAGGGCGTTCTAGTTGGGGAAATAAGTCCAAGAAACCTTCAAATTCTGTAGAAGCTCCTTCGTTTGATTGGTATAGTACTGGCGTTCCTTCTCCAAGTCGTGAGTTTTGTTCTCATTCATTCGGAGGCTAAATATAACAAATAAGTGTTAGGGTCTTGGAGAAATAACGGCCGTTTTTGAACTGCACTTTCCAGTGGGAAAATAGTGAGGTCGCATTGGGGACAAATTGATGAAAATATTTCTATAATAATGATTTTGGTAAAAGTGTTGTGATGATGGAGGCATTAGTGGTGGTACGCAGAAAGACACACATGGAACATGATGAGGTCGATTAATGGCTTTAATCAATTATTGATTGACTTGCAGTGTCTCAATCTTCTCCTTTTCCACCATGATGCAGTTGGTCTTCGTCTCAATCTCCGTCAACCGATTTTTCAGCTGACACGTGGTCGTCGACAGGTTCTGATTCTCCAGCAGGAATTGCTCCCGCTCGCGGAGGATACTGTGCAGCTGCTCTTCGATCTTCTCCTTTTCGATGTTTAACGACTAAAATCCTAATGTTTTACGTTTCTGTGGTACCTAGGTAGTAGGGCTCACCTCCATATTTGATTGTAGATGCTCCGTTTTCGAGTTCAGAGAGATCTTCTCTTGTTCGAGCGTCATTTTGGTTTCGTTGGTCACTTTCAGTTCACTAAAAGGATAAAAAGAATTTTTCCCATATTTGTATGTGCTCACACTTGAATAGCCCGTTACTAATTTTTCCCATATTTGTATGTGCTCACACTTGAATAGCCCGTTACTAAGTGAAAAGGCGCTAATTATTATTCCTTATTCTTACCTACGTATTCTTGACTTCCCCTTCATACTTCCCAAAAACAGCATTACGGAAGTTTTCATGTTTGAGCCGGTGCTACAAGGTAGGCAGAGCTCACATCCACGTCTAGATTACGCGAAACCGAAGAGAAATACAGAAATAGGCGTGCCATGCGCGGGCGTGGACGAGTTTTCGCCTTAGACTTTTGTGAGTCGTGCCACGGAAGAAGGATACCGCGCGCTGCAGGCTTGGGCAGAAGTTGTCGAACCTGCGTAAATTGGAGCGTCGTCAAAGTGCGAAGACAGGCAAGAGGAGTGGGTTCACAACTCTCAACAGAACACTAGTAATCCTTAGTTTCTTTTTGGAAGAAATTTCCTATGACCAGTGGCGAACGCAGGGGTGGGGGGTATTTCCGAAATTACTTCAAAATACAAATAAAAATCTTGTGCTAGCTTATTTTTAATTGTTTGTTTTTAATATTATTTTAATACAATTTTCGTTGATTATTCTCTATTGCAATAAATATTTTTGTTAATTTTATTTTCGATCTGGGTCCCCAAAGCAGCGGAGACCCCACTTTTTTCTCGCGCCCCCTCCTGCCCACTTTCTGCGTCCGCCACTGCCTATGGCCTAGCCCAAATCGCCATCTGCGTCTAAATCTAGTGTCTATTTCCGTAGAAGGTAAAATTTCATCCAAACCCAAAACATTTTCTCAAATGTTCACCTGTGCCCGAACTGAAGTCCGCAACACCTGAATCCCTCTACTATTCGTTGCAAATTCTCTTTTCAGCCCAAACTTTCCTCCTTTGAAAATTCAAAGCCGGCACACTGAGTATCGACAATGCATTCGGAGTCGAAACACCAAGTGATCCCCATTTTAAGGATGTCATGAGTTACTCTTTCATTCGTAGCGGGTGCTCCGCAATTAGGTCGTCACTGTTCCCTTCAAACACTTCGAGTATGATTGTCTTAGCTTCCTGTTGAGAAAAGCCTAATGACTCCCAGAGGCAATTTCTTCTTGTTTGAATTACCGAGGCTCTTTAATGAGGAGAAGCAGTAAGGTGCCTGCTCGGAAAAATCTGGGACCATTTCGCTCCTCCTCTAGCTCGGAATGAAGGCATTTTTTTCATATTGGCTCGTGTTAGCCCTTCTTTCATGCGCTCGTTCATTAACATCCTTTCAAGTTGTAGCCAAAGCTTAAGAGATAGGATCTTCAAGGAAAGATTTATGCCTATTGCTCTTTTTGAGAAAAACATACCCTTTTCGAAGTAGTGTTTTGGCCTGTCATAATAAATAGTATCATTTACGTAGGGCTCAGATATAACGCCATTCTTTCTTCGCTTCCGGTTCACTACCTTATTATGTAAAAGCAAGTCCAGCGAAATGATTTAGAAATGACGCTGCTGTTCATGAGGGCACGTTTCTAGACGGTTACGTCTACTAGATTCTCTGAATCTGAATTCGAGCTGTCTTCATGCCCAGTGCCCAAAACCCGTGCACATCGTCACCACGGTCTATTGAAACCCGTTGATCTGTGTGAATGCCTCCTGTACTTTCCTATTTTCCTATGTGTTTTCTCAACCTTTTGACGTCTGAAGAGGGAGCTCTGAGTTTTGTTCAACGCTGTTCAGCTGTGCAGAGAACTATGATACACTGATAGCGAAAGTCACACAAAAGAGGTTACACCCAAATAGTCGTTGTTTTTAACGCTGATGTTCCGATTTAAATAAATAGCTCAACGTATGGTCGACCTTCAGGCTGACAATGCGGTACGTAGGCCGCATGCATTATTGAAGTTACCTAACGTAAACTTGTTAGCACCACACAAATTTAGACATCGTTAACCCGAGCGTCGACACTTTTACCCTGGGTAAACCCAGACATGCATTCAATTCCATGATGTCTTTCCCCGATTGAGTGAGTGAACTCGATTGGTACGGCCAACTGACGGAAACTTAACTACATAATTGACGAGAGATTTTGAAATTCAACTGCATTTCGTGATGTAGTGAGATGACAGTCTTCTTCTATTCATTTGGGAAGGATGCCCAATATCTGTGGCTTTTCACATTGTGTTATACAACTATTTGATGTGCCCGAAAACATTGATTTTAAGTCTGTTACCTACTTCTGCTAAAATTGAAATAGAACAGTGTATGATGATGGTGGTTGAAATGACCTTTTATTGTACTACTAGACTTTTATTTTACTATACTTTTTTGAACTGCTATAATTTCATTGTATTGTGTGGTTATTACTATTATTGTACTTCAAGAATTTCCACCTGGATTTCCAACTTCCTCACGTCCTGGATCGTTTGGTATTCCTGGCATGATATTTTGCTACCATCTTGACACAATTGTTTCAGAAAAACGAAAAAATTTCCAGGTGTAAAATATTAAAATGAAAGGAAAAGGGCGTTCCAACCAAGTAGCGAACAAGTAAGAAAAATGCAAGAAGTCAAGCACAGCAAGTCATCGAGCAGGTGAGCCTTGCACTATAAACCGAAAGACTTTACAAATAAGCATATGTAGGTGAAAAAACAGAGAAGCGCTCAGATTTATAACTTCTTCACTCTTCCTTTTTAGCAGAATCGGGTAAGAAATTTGGAATGAGCGTAGACGAATTCACAGAATGAAATAGGAGGCATAGTGACCCCCAAGAGCGGGTGACCAAATTTTTGAAGTTACTTTATAAAATAGGTAAAAATACTGTATAAGCTCATTTCTTACTGTCTATTTCCGTTATTAATTTCAAAACTTATGTTACTAATTATTCATTATCAAAACTAATGTTTTTAGTAATTTTATTATCCCATCTGGGTACACGGGGTGGCGGAGATGCCAGTTTTTTCCCACGCTCCTCTGGCTAACAACTCTCGCTTCCGGCACCGGTAGATATCTTTCTCTACATTAGTAAAGTTCATCAGGAATATCCAGTAGAATGAGATAAATATCATATCTATGTATGTACAAAAAGCTATTTGTTGCTAGTGAATTACTTAAGTATTGTTAGCACAGTTCGAGTTTTCTGATCCTCGGCTCTATACTCACTTCTTCCCACTTTTCCATCTAACAATTCGAAAACATTTTCGATAAACATATTCAGTGGTGGAAGCAGTCAAACCTCCTTTTCATTTCTTGAACTCTTCCTTTTTTGGCGTAATGCTAGGTGTAGTAGCATATTATTTGAGATCTGCAGACGGGCACAAAAGGTACCTCTTCTTGAGGTGGCTGATTCATACAGGGTGTAACTGCAAGGTTGTTCCAACATTATCAAGTGTTTTATCTCTACATTGTTCGTCTAGTGAAATAAGCGCTTTGGTTTCCGTGGAAATATTCTACAGTATTCGCCTAATGAAAGGCTTGTAGACTGTCATGTTCATTTCCGTTATAAGGGCAGTGTCGTCAGCAAAACGGAGATGGTTAAGTCACCGGCCATTGTCTTGCAGTCCCATGCTATCTCGCATAAGCTTTCGTATGACGTTTTCGAGAGTGGCGCTCAATAGCTTTAGCGAGAAAATGTTGCCTTCACGAACCTTTCTCTTGATGTAAATAGTAATGCTGTTGTAAACTAGGAAAATCTGATCGTGAAATTGCTGTATGATTTATAAGTACTGAGTAACCACGTCCTGGTTGTCCAGAGATTCCATGTTTGATTCCGTCTCAGTCTATGAGCGAAAAGCTTCCTTCACGTCGGTGAAACTGAGGAACAGCGGCATTTTGTACTATCGCAATACCATGTGTTGAGAAGTGTTTGTATTAGATTGTACAAACGTTCATGGTAGATCCATGTCCGGAGCAGGTGCTTCACGACTCCCCACAGTGGGTGATTTTGAGATTTTTGTTGAGTGGATCGTACCATTTGTCAGTGTTGTCGCCAACGATATCCTCAAAAAAGGCGGCTGGCGGAGGGATCACATATCCATTTACGGAAAGTTTCTTATAGCGCTTCCTGAACTTTGTGGATTTTTCCCCTTTGAAGGAAAAGAAGAATCTTGCACGTAGATGGCAATGGTCCAGTTTGTCGTAGAACAACGGAACAACATCGACGTCGATAAGGCAAAACTTCGAGTGATGATGATGTGTTCAATTTCATTGTGGCAATCTCCAACTGGCGACTTCAGCGCAAGAAGCTTGGTTTTGGAAATTGGAGTTAGCAGGGACGGCATCTGTAGCTTTGATAAAAGTAGAGAGCTCCTTTTCTAAGTAT
>KN727769.1:8193-25041 GCA_000816745.1 Ancylostoma duodenale | reverse complement strand
TCAGCCACAGAAATTTCCACTTCTTGGATATATTGAATTACTTGTAATCGTTGCTAGTGCATCAGAACTAACAATGGAAGTGTCTGAAATCGAGCTGCTAATCCAAGACGACCGACATTTATGTGCTTAGAGAGCCTATCAAACATAGTGTTATAGGCTATACTTAAAATCTATTAGAAGCACAGAGAAAAAATGCAAAATTGATGTACATGGCAGGACTTGATCCCGCCAGTGTGGTCATAAAGAGCGAGAAACACTTTTCAGCCACAACCAACTGAAGTTGTTTACTAGCGTTCCTGCATTCGGGCTACTCTATCATATTCTCTTGTAAAACAAAGGATGTAACTGCTAAAAGAGACAATACTCAAGAAGGGCGAGAATAAAGGAATCAGCGTCGTGAGCTGCACAAGATACTATACACCCCACCACAATTCCGAATCATCTTCTCCTTGTCAGCACGGTTGGAAACCATCTGAGTGGAATTTTGAGCTTTTTAGAGCATTTAGCAGATTTCAATTCTAATCCGTAACATCATGTTGGACAGGCTCTCCACCTACGTAATTCTCGTCTTGGATTAGCAGCTCAATTTCAGACACTTCCATTGTTAGTTCTGATGCACTAGCAACGATTACAAGTAATTCAATATATCCAAGAAGTGGAAATTTCTGTGGCTGATGCCTTTGAGATTGAAAACACCATCGTAACAGGATTTTTGCCATCTCTTCGACACAACTGCGAGAAAAAAGCGCCCACAGGCAACGAAACACAACATGGAGGAGAACAAAAACATAAAAACTACCCCACCTTAGTGTGCCTTTTACGTTCATCGCTTCGCGCAAACTTTCGCCCACAGACGTCGCAAGAGAACGGCTTCTCTCCCGTATGAGTTCGAACATGTGTTGTCAGATGATCTGATCGCGAGAATGCTCGAAGACAAATCCGACACTGAAACGAGACAAGCGGTTATTATTGAACCAAGCACGTGCTTCAACTTACCTAATACAAATTAATTATAACAGGTACAACATCTCTAACCTGGAACGGCTTCTGGCCAGTATGAATCCGTATATGTCGCGTCAATTCGTCGCTTCGTGAAAACCGCCGGTCACAATCGTCCCGTGGACATTTGTACGGCCGCTCATGGATTGGAATTTTCACGTTCCGTTGTGAATACTTCCGCATAGTATCGCCTTCCATCTGAAGAGAAAAAAAAATATAGAGCAATACAGTAAAACCAAGATTTTGCGTGTTTTACTCACCTTAACATCACCTGAGGTCGACTGATACTCGAATACATTGAATTCGCCATCTATAAAGAAAAAGTAAAGTAAAAATGTATCGAACGTTGTAACAGGTTTCAGCGATGGAGGATAAACGAGGGGATTATCGGTATGGAAAATCACATAAAAACCGTAGATAGAGAAGAAAAAGATGTACCGTTCACTACGGGCATAAAAACAGTTGGAATAAAATTCAGCTACACGCTCAATCCGTAGAATAATTTGTTCTGCTACCAAGAGATAAAAATTGAAAGGAATCCCGACAGAACTAGAGATGGATTTTGAAAAAGGTGCGCTTTCGAGGACTTTCAAGGTAAACACTACAAGTAAAGTAACTAAGCATCCGAAAAGTGTTTGAAATTCGAACTTAACTGTAGATGCGACAACGATTAATGCACTGGATATAGAACACTTGAAACAAGTAAAGAAACAGTAAAATCAATGACAAAAAAAAATCTGAAAAGCTCACTTGAAGGATCATATCGCATATGATCACCAAACCCGTACGAATAGTCGTCGATCGGTTCAACTTTCGGTTCGAACCCAAATTCTTTGCCGTCACTCCTATATTTACAGAGATAATTTTAGAAAATGGACAGAGTATCTTCAGCTGCGGAATCAACTCACGGGTACTGATCTTCCCCACTTGCTTCACCATTGAATTGGCTATCCGGAAACGAAGATGGTGGTGGCTGGGAAACCGGAGGAGCATGAGCAGCAGCACTAGGAGCTACTTCCAGTTGCTATAATCAAGAAACTTAGTAGAGATGAGTATTCGGCTATGCACTATTTGCAAAAACGCATACTAAACAACAAATAATACTTAGTGGATGACCTCTGAACTCGTTTCAAAAGGTGAATAAACTACTTATTCAGAGTGTATCGGTACTGTGCAGCCTTGTTCCGAAGCGGCGAAGACTGAGATTTCCTGCATAATACCTGCCCTTTTCGCCTGGATTCTCTAAGGTATCACACACTTGCTCACGTTCTCTGTTTTTCTGATTTCTCTCCATCTATCACTCCCGGCGGAAATGAGCATATTAAACCGCGCTACAGTTCATAAGAGCGGTCCAAAGCTTTGATTAGTGGAATTTTTGAATTAAAAAAAAAACGTTAGGAGGACGAAAATGCTACCTGGAACTTGACAGGAACAGGTGGTGGTTGCAGTGGCTTCAATCCAGTAGCTACTCCATTCCGTTGAATCGGCTCTATTTGTGTCAATTCTTTTTCCTCTTTCTTCAGCTCAGTTGGTATGCGTACGACTTTGAGCAGATCCGGAGCTTCACTATTAGCACCAGGTGTTTTCGCATCTACGACAGTTAACTCCGGAAGTCCGCTCCCACCCTATAAAAAATTGAAAAATAGTTGTTCGTATTTTCTTATGGTTCTAGAAGTGATTCCCATGATGGGCATATTTTCACATATTGGGGACAACGGAGAAATTTTCAGAAGAATCTCGAACTTACAAATGTTTTGGCATTTCATTACATAAAATTTAGGCTTTGCTACATACAGTCTTCGAAAAGACGGATTTCGTGACAAAAACGCGGTGGGACCTGAGCGATGGATGCGGACAGAGCGTGCTCCAAGTGGGAGAGTCGAGTAGGTCCCGCCACGATTCTGCAGCCGCGACGATATGAAATCGCACGCGCAATCCGTCTATCATTGTGACAAAGACTGTGAATGTGTACCTTCTTTCAACTACTACAAATACTGTAATCATTGTCAGGTTTACCATAATCTTTTCCCACATCACTACTACTGCACGTGGGAAATCAGGACCTCTGCCAGTGCCCAGGGTTCACAACGATCGACCTATCTCCATTACTAACTCCCAGATGCTGGCGAAGATCCGGCAAAATGGTGCATCAGCTACTTGCGGTAGCTATGACACAGCAACCTGCGTGACCATAAACCTAGTAGAGGCTAACATTAACTGCTCAATTCTGCATACAGCACGCACAAATGCCAATACCCCAAAAAATCATACAGCTCAACATTAACAGATGTTAATTGGATTGCTTACAATGAAATGCAGTGTTGAGGATTATGAAAAGAAAAAAAACCTAGCTAGAACAATGCTCAGCATAGGGGAAAATGAAGAAGTTTCAGCAAAACTCTGCACTGACTGGAAACAGAAGACTGATCCTGTCCAACTTAACCTGCTGCTATACTCGTAAACGAGTCCAGCGGTTTCGACCGCGTGCAGCAGTGAGTACACTGGTTTTGATGCGTATCGATTGTGGGATTGTGGGCAGCCTATCACTGTCGCTCACAGAAAAAGAATCAGCAAAATGGCGAAAGCGAGAAGGCTTACTTTTCAGACAATCGTGTCGGGACAACGTAGCAAAATCAGTCTCGCCCTTCAAAGGAGTTCTTGTTCTAACACGTTGGTGCACTCTCTGCACCTAATGATCCCCTTCACATAGCCCACAAATCGACTCACGCACATCCGAAAAAAGGGAATTGTATAAAAAATTAGTTAGACCACTAATTATTACTCCTGACACGGTGAATAAAAAAACTCCAAATCCTTCCGATACTTCAACATGCAAACGATTAGCAAACACATACCTTGGATAAAGACTGCAGAAAATGCTCAACCATAGGAGAAAACTGGAACATCGACGCTGATAATCCTGGAAAATACATGATGTAAAAAAGAGAACACCGCTGCAAACATACGGAATACCCACCTGGGGAGCTAACACCAGATGTTAGGTTCACCGGTAAACTCGTAGTAATGGATCCTTTGAACTGTATCGTTGTTTTTTCACTCTTTGGACAGGCTTCACCATTTTGAGATGATGACGCTGTAGAAAGAAAGTGTTTAGCACAAATATACAGAAAAGGAACAGTAAAAATAGCTCATACCTGCGTCATTTGGGAGATTTGTTGCAGTCGAAGTCTGCGAAATCGACTGGATTTCAATATTTCCTACAAAATTGAAAACAGTGATAGGTTTCGCAATGTACTGCACAGCACAGGTCATCACTGACCTAAGATGACTAGTAAGATGCTAGAGTGATTTATGTCACCTTTTGAATAACATTTGGCTGCTTTTTCTCAAGTTTAAAAAGGCAAAACGGCCTGATGCTGCGCGCGACCACCCACACGGACCACCCACCCGGACGCTTCCGGTCCGCATGTCACATACCGGAATTCTACTACACACATTAACCTAATAAGGTATCAATAAAAAAGTGCGTTACATATCTCTCTACACATCTACAGATACCAGTAATTCCTTAAATTTTTTTATTCCTTCCATATTTTTATTTTTTATTCATTCTTTAGTTATAATCTCTGCAACAAAGGTTTCTTCTCCTCCATGGCGGGAAATGAGATTCATGCACATGCACAATAACGCATGAAGACGTGACTTTGGCAAAGATCAGATTTCGTGCACATTCCATGCAACCATTTTGTGGCGATTATGCGTACACAGTCTCCCTGGTAAATGACCAACCCAGATAGCGTTTACTATGGCATCTACGAGGCCCAACCGCTACTATACTTGGGAATATTCGACGATTTATCAAATATTCAAACTTTTGAATAATTCGAATATTGTCCGATTTCAATTATTCGGATTTTGAAAGTTCGAATATCTCACTTTTTACAACTTGCGAATGGATGAATTATTCGAATATCAAACGTTTCGAACTACCCGAATGAATGAATAGTGCGAACAATGGAATATTTCTGGAGGCCGAATGAATGAATACATTCAACTCGAATATTTGGCCTGAACATGATTGTTTAAAGTTTCCATTTGTCGTTCAACCTCCATTGGCATTGCAATTAACAATTACTTACGAGAATTTAGCATCCTCACGTTGCATTTATATTTGCCCGTACATAAAGCTCTCAGAAGATTTAATCATGTCAATATATGATAAGGATGTAAGTAACAAAAAAAAAAACAAAAGACAAAGTCACAAGGTTCTTTTCAATGGGAGTTACGATGCGCAGGTTATGGTGAAGTGAATGTTCCCATCCCCCTACTAGTAACGGACGCAGAGAGGGGAGGGGTGGTCCCCGCTTCAGGAATGGGTTGCCGAATTTCCCAAAAATGCCTTATGAAACCAGTAAAAGTTCTACTTTTTCTCGTTTAATATCAAAACTAATACTATGTATTTATTATTTATTGGGTCCAAAACGGCAGTGATTCTAGTTGTTCCCCCGTGACTGGCCATTTCAGCGTCCGCCACAGCCCTCTGCCAATGCTCTTCCTAGCAGTGATCTTTAAGTTTTCCCATAATCGGCCTCTATAACTTGCATCTACAAAGGTCAGTCTAGAGACATATCACATTATAACAGGCGATCTGTTAGAGAGGGAAGGACCCGTAACGAGCCTCCAAGGCATAGCACGTAAACCACGCGGCCCCTCTCCCTCCATGTCGTAACAGTTCCCGGGTCAAGTAAAACAGTGATGTAAATCCGCCAGTTTTGAAAGATCTAGGTGGGTAGCTCGAATATCCGTTTTTTTTTTCAACCGAATAAACGAACTGTTCGCATAACCTATGATTTGAGAAACCCAAATGAATGAATTGTTCGAATAAACCTTTTTTTCCGGATTGTCGAATGAATGAATTGCTCAAATCTCTTCCTTTTTTGAAAACCGAATGAGTATTCGAGCATTTCTTCGAATATATCCGATTCGGTCGCAAGTATAACCGCTACGGACCTAAGGGGAGGGGGGAAGGACACCTAACATTGGTCGATAGCTTGACCGGTTTACTGTCACGGTGACTATTATTCCAACGCCTGCGGCGCAGTCGCACTGCGATCTTCATCACCATGAGAGGTTGCCATGTTTTGGAGTATGGCTACCGCAATACAAGTACAGTGAGTGTCGATGGGAGTGCGTTTTCCTCGGACTCGAGAAGCTTTCAATTGGAAGAAAGTGCACATACTCCATCAGAAAGAGGGAATAAAGATCAAACTAAAAAAGTAACTATGGCCAAGGAAGGTGCAAAATAATAATTGGGATTGGCTTGGCTCAGCCATCCCTCAGCAAACTGTGCGAATTCTGCCGCAAATAGTATCTTTACACATGATTTTGAGACTACGTACGGCAATGACATCTAACTCAGCCCATAGGGTCATCCAAAACTGTTCTTAGGATATTCTTAGGGCTTGTATAGGCGAAATAATGGTGTTCGCTTATAATTCCAAAAATTACCCTCCCTTTATCGGAAGTACATTTAGAGAACGGCCAAAGCATAAAGCTTCTAAGGTGCACTGAGGTTCGAGCCTAATCGGCTCCGGAGGAATGCTGCCCGCTTTGGCAGGGATAGTCTGGACTCGTCAATTCGCCAAAATTGCTCGTCCTACAGTAGCGCGCAAGAAAAGTGCAACTTTTGGTTTTCTTATTCATAACTCCTTTTAACGGAGAGCGTAGTAGTTCAAACTTTTACGGAAGTTGCAGAATTTATGCAGAATAGAGGCAAGTAAGAACCCCCCTATTTTACCAACTTCCTTATCCAAGGAAATTTTTTTTGACTAGAGCTCAAAACATACTATTTGGTAGCTTATTTCTGTTAGAATAACTTATTCTGCTGCGAAGAGTTTAATTTGTGCCCAGATCCTGTCGAAAGAATTCGATCTGCAAGATATGGATGCCACCAAACCACATGTTTTGAGCTCTCCTCAACAAAAATGTTTCCTAAGAAAGGAAGTGGATAAAATAGACAAATTCATACTTTCTTCTATTTCTCAAAGGTATCTGCAATTCTCCAAAAATTTGAACTACTATGCTTTTCGTTGAAAGAAGTTATGAATGAGAAACCAGAAATTGCAATCCTACTGTATTTCCGTCAAATTGAACTGTGCAGGTGGGTTTCTCTGCTCATTCTACCTTAGGGTGTATTTTTGAATGTTCGTGACACTATGCTAGTTCGTTGTGAATCGCTTTGCATTTCTTCTTTTCTCGACTAATACATTAATTTCCTTTGGTCAGAAGCGATGCATTCGTATTCACCTGTTCATATTCAATTAATTTGTGAAAAAGTATAACCGCAGCACACAAATAACTGCACCATTAAGCATTAAGTGCAGTTTGTACTAGATGCGTGCGTCAGACGCTCGCATCCAGTTGCAAAGGATTTTTCATGAAGATCGGCCAACGCAGCATGCACATTCCAAATGAAAATACCATGCGGACGTCGCGCGTAGTCGCAATGTCACAAACGCGTGCGTCTGACTCGCGCATGAGCTGCGTCAGGGTTGCGACTGGGCCTATCCCCTCATCATGTAGACGCGCGCGCGTCGACTGCATACATCTAGTATAAATTCCTCTCGAATGCATGAAAGACATTCCACATATATCGTTCTAATTTCGGGAGAATTGCAGATGATTCCAATGATTTAACTTCTTCGCAATAAGTATACCTTTATTTGGAGGATCTGCTATCAATCATTCCATCTTTGTTGTCCCCACGACAGTAAAAATATGTAACAAAGAAACAGAAAACTTCCTTTCATATTAGTGGAATTGATTTCATTCTCAAACCACCACATTCAACGAAACTTGATTACATACTTCCATTTTCATTCCATTTGTTGCATATATACACCTGGTCATAAAAATAGAAAATCAGAATTTGGTTCTTTTATAGCTTCTATATAGGTCCATTATCCCCTTATAAACTGCAGCAGAAAGAGGGAAATGGCTGCTACAGCTTTCTTCGCGTGGTTTTTTTTTTAAAATGGAACTTGTTGGAGTTGTACCATCACCAACAACAAATCCATGATCAGTACCGGGTTTCCTGGATTTCATATAAAGCTTGCAGAAATCCTCAACGTATTTAAATTAATGAGTAATGTCATTTAAAATAGGTTTAAACACGATGATGTGTTCTATTTACAAACCTGTGAGGAGAGGCTCATGATCACCAAAGAAAGCCTGGTTGTTTTGAGGCGTGAAACCGTTGAAGTGATGGATCCGTGGCGTTCCGTCTATGGTGAGCGGAGCGGATTTTGTTGGAGATCCCAAGATTGTGGGTGTCTGTAAAATTAACGTGATCAATATCTATAACTCTCATTTCTTAGTAAAGCCATAATCGCTTGTTGACTAACGCCACCAAACATTTTCCATATTGGCATTCATCGTGCAGAAGGCATAATTAAAATTCTGTGAAGTTCTTGGCTTCAAGTACAGTATGAATAACGGAAAACATGTAAACACGTGGAGATTGGGACTAGTTTGAATTATCCAGAAAGGTGCAAGGACAATTTAATGAATGTTCGGCGTGGATGTTGCGAAATATCTGCAAAACTTCCTTTTCTGTGATCCAAAAGAAAGATTCTATTCAATATTGAGCTTTCTTAAAAACGATGTGACCAATGCTCGCAGTTGATACAATGAGCGTCAAAGGAAGTGCTTTTTCACGTACTCGAGAAGCGCGAGAAGCGACCCCACCGCTAGCGCTTGGATCGCCTCCGTATTGGCAAATCATGGAGTTTTCTTCGAAACACAAATAGTTCTTCGTACTATTTGTGTTTCGCTATCATGGTGACGATTCCAGGAGACAAGGCTGAGTTTCGCTTCAAATATGCTGGCAATGACGTTACACTTAGTAATTTCTAGTCAGCTACAGTCAGAACAATCCACTACAAGATTATATAGCCGGTTGGTGAAAGAAAAATCTCAAATCTTAAAACAAAAGTCTATAAAACTCACGTGCAGAACTTATGGCGCGCCCCTGTATGATATGCGAGGACATACATACAAAACAAGGTCACAGTTCTTTGTAGTCAAATAAATTATAAATGAACTTCTGCATTAATCTACTAAGAAAAACCTATTAGAATTCATTTCGATGCGATTTAAGTCAGCAACGCAATGTGGTTTAATTATTTTCAAACTCACAACTCATCTTTTCAGCTACTGAGGGCCGTCTGACGAGAAAGAGAAAGCACGCAACATGATAGTGAAATGGCGGTTCAGTTACCCAACAGGGGAATGTCTGATCAACTATCAGACGGCAATTACATATTTTGAACAATCCTTTCTCCATGAATCCAACGAATACCTAATAAAGTGTGTGTTTACGTTCCATTTATCAATAAAATTTCTTTTTTTCGAATTGCATAAACGTATAGGCTCACTTACGGATACGTACCATTGCAACAACAAGAAAGGAACAACACAAAAAATAAGTTTATGTCACAGGGGCAATAAAAATTGCCTTGAAGGGGAACTGTGCAGAAATCGCGCCCCACTTCTGACAATGAAAAATCAAGAGGAAAAAACAAACTTAAATAAAAGTGATTGGCGCTCTGATGTCAGACGTGCCAACGATTTGAAAACTATTGTAGCCCAAATAAGCGCACTATTTTAACGTGCCTACGCACCATCACAGTGTTTTCCTCAAAAAATTTCACAGTTGGTATGTGTCAGTCATAATCTGTTTCAAATCACTCGTCTCCCAAAACATCACACACTTTTCCACATTCTGTGTTTCTCTAATTTCTTCCCAGCTATCATACGCGCTGGAACGGACCGAACCGTGAACCGGAATACTCTGCTACTGTACGAACCTTCAACATATCACTCATGGTGGGCGTCTTGAGGCAGTCATGGTCCGACAACGTCAGCAACGGCTTCGTACTTGCCGCTGGCTTCAAAAGGCCCGGCCCCGACCGGGACAGCTTCGATCCCGGCACCTGCAGAGCCATGCGAGGGGCACTTTCACCTGCAAAACAAATGTTGTTGCCAGCCATCAATCCACGTCGAGCCTAGCCTGTGCACGATTATCAACTACTGTTGGAAGCAGCGAATTTTTACTGGCAAATCCACTGCTGATGCACGGTATGCGAAGATGATTTTGGCGCAAAACCGAATACAACAACTGACAATGTACTTTGACGGCATCGGAAAATGCGGTCGATACGCGCCTCAATAGCTGCGTACACGTACACACATATACACAACATCACGACGAAGGTAGAACGAGAAAAATCCAAGATCTCAGGGAAAGAGCGATCTTCGAATGAGAACGTATTAGTCTACTCTTATCATGAATCGGCTCGAATTTGAATTAACTCCCTCATTACGCATGTAATGCTCGTAATCTCATGTGAAAATAGCTTATCTTATCGCAAATCCATTTGCTAATGGCGGATCGGAGAATGATGATGAAAGTGGGAGGAAGAGAAACAGGATGAAATACGGCTAAGCACTGAAAAGCTCATATGCGGCGAAAGCTTGTTGCGCGTCGAGCCGGCCGTCCGGCCGCAGAAAGTATGAAACATTGATGGATGTGCTAATGGACGGCGTCATGGCATAATCGAGATGACGGCGTCATGAATCACACTTCAGATGACGTTCAACGTCGACAGACACAGATCGTCGTGACTTCTCTGGAGAACTGCGAGAATTGTAAGCATATATTGAAGGCGGACTGCACTCCACGAATTCCAGGAAAAAATTCTAAGCGCGAATGCACAACAGTATTGGACGTGCTCTCAATAATTTGATAGCGCTGAATTGAGTCGAATTCATGGATGTGAGTGGAAAACTTTCCCAGTGAGCATATGAACATGTGATTAGCCTGCATCTTTGTAGACCACAAAATGAACTGGGATAGCAGTCTAAGCATTTCCATGATTATATCTAGCATTGGTCATTGGTCATTTTTTATAGATTTTAGAGAATCACAGATTGCTAAAAAGGGAGTGGAGAAACCACTGTATTATTACAGAAGAGCAGCTGCAGAGCACCAACAGGTGGTGATTATGCAAGAGAAGTCAATAGAACACAATGGGAGATGTACTAGCGTATCCGAGAAATTCTCAGCACATATCCGTACAATTTAACACGATCAAATTCATTAGTCGAAAAATCTTCTGTTGGAGCTAAATTGTAGGCATTCACGATGGATCAAGGAAAATGCTTTTATTCATTTATTAAAAATATACAAAAGATAAAATATACACAGAAATGCTTGTTAATTTATGCTCATAGTCTGGGTTTTTCTTTGACAACCCTTCGATAGAAAAGAAATAGATGAGAATATTCCCAGAATAAGCACTGCCATAAATTGAATCGAGATCCCCTTCTTTTCTCTACCGTTTTCTTCTAGAACTCGAGAATTACATCCGGACTGTCCACCATGACCAAATTTGGCTTCTGATGTTCAATTTGTCATTAAATTTTCACGAAAACTAATTGTTCAAGTAAATTACTCGGATATTAGAATTTATTCAGCTATAGATTGGTTTGAATCGGACGAAATTGGCACAACATTTCTTCGGCAGTGAAAATCTAGAAGCCCAGATTTCACTGTGATGTACAAGTCGGAATTCAGTCTCCAATCATTACTTGTAGAAATGCATCATTGACGGTAATCTGACAGTTGCAAACGTTCCTGACAGCTAGGATCTGTCAAATGATAACTGGGATTAGTCTCTTAAAAATTATCGTTTCCCTTTATCAGGAGTTTCGTACATTCATTTCGCGATAATGGTCTGTACTGTTAGTACATTCTCAATTTCCTCTAACTTCCCTCGGACAAGGCAGTACAGAACGATCAAATCATTCTCATTTCTCATTACTTTCTACCAGTGTGACTTATTCGTCAGAGGTCTGCTGCTTAGCTCATCTAAGAAGCAAGCCAAGAGAATCTTAAGAAGGTGACTGTCAAGAGCAAAGACCAGTACTGTCCCTCGAAGCCAGATGTGCTCGAATGTTTCGTGTTTCTGTGTTTGCGTCCACATTTCCTTAATCCAATGATTCAACTAATCATCTGGTTGCAGCTGTTCAAGTGAGTGATGAAAAGTCAATGAAGAACAATAGCATTGTGCGCCGATCTGTAGAAGCAGCAGAACTTCGAATCATTTTGATTCGAACGCTTGATTAAAGCAACACGTCTTCAGGCATGTGAGGCAGAAGGTCAGAACAATTGTTAACGATAGGAACAGCGAACATTGATGACATTAAACGCGCAGGCTTTCTGCAGAAAAAGCCTGAAGGGAGTTGTTGTTAAGAGAAAATAAGTGGAATAAAAAATTTTAGGAATGTTCATGGGAACCATATAGATTCCCAGAAATGGAGCGCCTTCCACAATTTTTTGAACAACAGGACCACACACAATGATTACTGGTAGATCAAATTCGATCATAGTGTGCGGTACTAATCGATGGCAGTGAAAGATATTTGGCAGTTAGTTCTATGTAGTTACTAATCGGTGGCAGCAAAGGTTACCGTGAACCAACGCCTAGGGAATCTGGAGCTTAAAAATTTCTTGGTAGTAGGTGATGTTCTGGATAGTGGGAAGAGTTGGGCCAATTCTTGCATATTCACTCCATTTAAATTGAGAAAAAAGGGGGACCGAACCAGCAAAAGCCCAATTTTTATTATGGTGAATAATTACGTCATGTAAGAGGTATCATTAGTTTCGCAACTGAAGTCGCTCCAGCTCTCTTTTCATGCTGTTGCACGTACACCATTTTTCTAGTGCATGAGCACCGTTACCATGCTAACACATAACTTGTACCCATTTTGCCCATTTCAAATGAGCGCGATTAATGCTGTTGTAAAACATCTAAATTCATTAGTTTCTACAAGCAGTCTCTGTCGTGTCAGGAAATCCGAGAGGAAAAGAATTATGCGGATGCGGATTACAACGATGTTAAACAACAAATCAAGGAGCTGAAGCCGTGTTAACTCCTTGGCATAGGCTTCAATCAATGTGGGGGAAAAGTAAGGTGACTGGGGTCGAGCTATCGTTCGAAACAATCTACGTCTTTAAAAAGAAAAAAAAAACACTAGAGAAAGGTTGAAAATTCGACAATAAGAATAATATAGGTAATCGATACACTTGGGTGGTAAAAGTGTCAATAAAATGCGGAAGGACCACACAAATCGACTGTAGATCAATTCCGTTCTGCAATAGATCAGACGAACAACCAGCTTTCGCAGCGCATTGTACTTGAATAACAAATCTGTAGGCGTTGCTAGTTTTTATTTCAGATGAGTTGAAATCAAATTAGCTCAAGGGCAGCGGCGTCAATGGTTTGGGAAAATGGCCCCACGAATCAGATACAGGTCATTGGCAATTCAGGAGTAGATCAAGAAAACGTATAATAAGATCTTGCAGATCTATTTTGTGTGTTTCATGATGACGTGTGAGTAGATTCAATTTTTTTTGACTGGTACTTGAACTGTGCAATTTTTAAAGTTTTTTTTAATGAAATAGTGAAGAGAGGGCAATTTTGCACATGTTTTTAACAATGGATTAACCACGGAAAGTAGAAATAAACCGCAGTAATGTTAGCAACATCGGGAAGCGTTTTCAGAAAACAAACGCCTCAGTCGATATTGGGCCGCGAGGGTTGAGGAGAGCGAGAGGCAAAGACACATAACCCAATTACTCAAAACGCCAGCATGAGTGGAAAAAAGACGAAGACGAAGCATTTCATGAAGATCATACCAACACACACACTGCTGCAGCTTCATCGATTTGTGCAATTAGAGAGGTGCTCTGACATCAATTCATATGCGATTCATTACCATATGCCGTAAAAGGCCGGGCAACGTGCACAACACGTCGAATGATATGCAAGATGTAACGGAATGCACTTTTCGAGGAAATCAAGGCGGTGCATACGAGGCCAGCGTCAGATGATCACGAAATCGGGCAAAAAACACCACATTAGCATGCGGTTCTAACACACGAAAGTCACGCAATCGAGTAATGATTCGAGATTTTCCAAGCGAACATTTCTCGCCAATGATTCTCCCACGATGCCAGTAAAAAAGCTGCGGACGGAGCACTGAGAATACAGACGTCATCAGCGATGCCGGCGGTGCCTGCCGCGTTCCTGCTGCTCGCTCGCATTCGTTCGCGTTCGTATTCGCCGCCGTGGTCGTGGCGAATTCAGGAACCGATTACAAAGTTTCGCTAAAGTCAATACTCGCTTGGCGCACGTGAACTCTCTCTCTCTCCCTGCCCTCTCTCTCCCCTCTGCCCTTTCCCGTTCCTCCGTCCTCTCTCTCGTTTTCTATGATAAGGCGTCCGTGCGGCGCGGCTGCGTCGCGATCGACCGCCTGCGATACGACCACGGCAGCGACCGCATCGATCCTGCCATTCGCCCTTTCGATCACAGCAGCAGTGCGAAATCTGATCATCGTCCTGGATGCATTTCCAGCTATAATTTGATGCTTGGATGACGTCATCGCTGTCATCCCAAGCTCTCATGACGCGATGTTTTCACGTGACGCAGAAACCAGCTTCTGAATTCTTGAAATCACTTTCGCAAGATGAATGCCTTACATGCTATTCAGTTTTGTCGTAGCTCAACCTTTTTGCCCCCGCGTTACAGAGGAATTCTTCCTGGATTCGTTTTCTTCTTTGGGAAATGCCTGGAAAATGTGCTAGTGGATTGTCATGGCAGGAAGAGTGCTCAAGGTGGGGAACTAGAAACTTTACTCGATGGGCTCGAATTGAAATTAGAACAGACACTATTTGGCTGATTTGAACTTCGAATTAAAGAAATCAGCAAATATTGAAACAGCTCGAAGAAATCCACTTTTTGATTGTGTAAATTAGTCGAAAATATCGACTATTCGGGTTATTCGGTGGACTCGACGTCAACAATTATTGAATCGAGTTGAATGCCTCTCTTGAGTAAATAGGATAACTTCTGATTGTTTCGCTTCATCATCGAAGAACAACTGTTCTGAGTTAGAAGAGATTACCTAGGTGTTCTTGGGGGCACCGAACAGTGACCAAATTTGAAAAAAAGGAGAACAGCTCTTTAGGAAATATTATTATTTAGTGGGCCATTACCATGCTATATTCCCCTCGATTAGTTACCATGGACGTCAGAACACATTTATTTCAATGTTATTTTAGATGATACCTATAATTCTTCCATAGGAAAGTATAGGAATTCATTTCATGAGTTAGCAAATGACTCCATTTCCCTTTTCCTACGTCTGCTGGATTATTCCAAACCTGGGAAGAATTCAAACAAGCCTTCCCGAGGCAAGAGTGAAGAAGCTCACTTTACATATTACATGACGAGTAGACGCGGCTCTTCCCATTCACCCTGAAGTTTTTTCACAAAAGAATTTCAAATGACCTATGTGACTTATTCTTCCTTAGCTGCACTCTGAGTGCTCTATCGAAATTAAGACCGCGTAAAAATGGATTCGAAGGAAATGAGTCATGTGAGTGGACAGGACCGAACGAGGGGAAGGTGAACGGGGAACTGAGCGCATACGTTCGAGCAACAATGGGATACTGAACTGGTGAAAAATTTAATTAATGGAAGGTCAGAATCTAATGAGCTTCACGCTCAAAGTTGAGTGGAAATTATAGCGAACTTCAGGATTTGTCCGCACATTCGGAAAACATTCCTATACGTTCTCAGAAGCTCAATTGGCTCCGAATGCCAGGTAGTCTGTACAAATATCCACAATCATTTTTGAAATCCAGGACAAAACAATAATACAGTCAAAAACCAGTTTAGGATTGTTGCTTGCTTCAAGCTCCACTTTTTTTGCGAAATTCAATTAGCCAGCATTTACTTCTATTTTTTATTGAAGGTATAGAGTTCTGGAGGAGCAACATGTACGTGCAGAGTGACGTCATACTCCAGGAAATCAAAATCTCATAGGATCACGCATCCGTAACACCGTTAATACCTGTTAGTAGGCACACGTAGAATTAATCTGAAAGAAGTACTCATTCTTTCCTCGAAAGCATGCCTTGAAACAGTGTGCCTCAACCAGGGAGAGAGGATACACGTGACAAGCGAAAAGAAGTTTACATTGGCTGAGATAGGGCATCTGTTAAGATGTTCGAAGGGAGAGTTATGTATTTACATGAAAAAGGAACATTTGTCGAATTATAATGCTTCAGGGCAAAACGTCATTCTGAGGAAATGCTTTTCCTGTGGGAAAACCAGTTGTAACCTCGAAGTCCACGAAAACAGGAATATCTGAATAAAATTTCATAGGTCAATGCGCGCAATTATCCGTAATTTATTTCTGTTCAAATTTAGAAATTGGCGCCTCTGTGACTTTTTTATGGAGATATTTTTTTAGCATTTAACTTAAAAAGACCAATAGGGAATCGCATTCACATTAGTTACACTTTGCGGTGTCAATTCGATGGGAAAAAATTCCCGTAAATGTCCGGATGATTTTCACAGAATCGGTGCTATCGCAGCATCGTCAAAAGAGAACATTTATTGTATATTTATTTAAACATTCATAGCAGATTTTTATTTACGCTATTTGCTGATTTTTTCCCATAGAAAAAAAATTAACCCTGGGTAATTATCCGAGTACTAGGATTTATTTATTAATCTATCTAATTATTTGCTGAACAGAAAAAGTAGCGCCGAACACGTAAAAATCTTAAGAAACGAGAAAAAGCGAAACGCCAGAAGTGAAGGAACTATAAAGCGAAATAAAACAGTGAAAAGAGGAGAAACTGAAGTTTGATATTGCCTTGGTTCTAGGGACAGTTAATCATTTACTAGAAATCAATAAATTATAAAACAAGTGCGTATACATCATACATCGCAATTTATGTGGAAATGAGATTAC
>KN727768.1:7530-18171 GCA_000816745.1 Ancylostoma duodenale | reverse complement strand
CTTATGGCGTTTCAAATACTTAGGTCAAACTGCCCCGGAACTTTTGCACGCACCTAATATTTCTGAATATCTTTAGACACAATCGCACATCTTTTAAGTCACTATGCTGGGATTTAGGCCATGGATATGTCCCTGGGCAATAACTGATTTCATGCTTCTACCACAAAAAAAAACGCAAGTCATATTCGAACCGCGTGTGATAAACGCCACGACGTATTTCGTGCACGTGTGTGCATCGACCCGATCCCATTAACGCCGAGAGCGCAGGAAAACGACGTTACTGCTTTCGCCCTTTCTCGTCACTCGATATCCGCATAATGCATCAAAGAAAATCTGACACATTCGATTTTTTGCCTCTATTTTTCCACAGAGTATGATTGATTCTTGTCATACTCAGTTTTCTGCCTGCGAAATTTAGCCAGCTGAAATTACCCATGAAAAGCGAGCTACGTGCTCTGAGATGTCGTCGCAGACGCGAATTGTCGTGCTCTAAGTTCGATTTAGTAAGCTGGTATATAGTGATTACTATTCTGTTCCATGGGAATGAGGCGAAATGATTCAACAATGTAGCGAAGTAGAAGTGGAGAAACCACTCTAAAGCATGAAAAAAAAGCTGCATCGCTTAAACTGCACTAGAGATTGCTCATTGTCTGCCGTCTAGCTGAAATTTTCGACTTTTCGTGTTTCACTTCGCAGAATACTTGGGGGTTGCAGTAGAAGGCACACCCGGCACATGCATACATACGTGTCGCTGAAGAGCAAAGCCGTAATTACTGTCTAAATCGTGCCAGCCACAATTTCCTGAACCCCCGTGGAAACTCGATGCCATGCACTTCCTTTTTAGAGCATCAAGTGAAGCTCCGAAAATATTAGCTAAGGCTTGCTCTGCAAATATGGAAACCTGCCCTTTTTCAGGAAATTCTTACCGTACGCTAATGAATAAATTATTCTGTTTCAGATTTACACGTAATTTTTCATCTTTGATTGCTAAGGAGGAGCAGCGTAGTATTTATTATGTAAGGATTATTTATTTATTTATTTAGGAGGGCGTAAACAAAGCGGTAAAGACATTCCAAGCAACCACAATAATAGTTTCAACATGTAACACTTTCCTAATTACATAGCAGTAACTGGTTATAACAATACCAAGTATATGTAAGGATTAAAACAGCTGCCGGAAAGAGGATATAAAGAAAGGACTCAAGTCAGGAAGTCAATGAGCAAGCTTTCAAGGTTGCTAATTTTTTGAATGATCGAAGTGACATGCGTATAACATCATGGCTAAGGAATTTGTTAACTTCTTGAATAATTCTGGTGGGAAAACTCTTAGACCTGATTTGGGTCTTAGTAACTGGAGTCTTGAGTTTTATGCTCCGGTGAGTTTCACCGGGAAGGTTCATCACTTTTTGAAGAGTAACCATAAGTGGTTTAGTACCTAAATTGATAATTTTATTAATTTTATTTCCCGTGCCGATTTTCATTTCCTGTTCGGGTCCCCAGAGTGGCGGAGACCCACTTTTTTCACCACTCCCCCACCCCTCCCCCCCCCCTCCCGCCCAATTTCTGCGTCCGCCATTGGTAGGAGTTGTTGTTTGTACCTGAGCCTACCACTGCGTTATATGCTTTACCTGTTCACAGCGCCCTTCGCCACGCTTCTCGTGGATAAAAATGTTTTGTTAATCTTTGTGAGGCATTTGTTGTTGTGAGCATCAGTCATCGCAGATCCTCTTTACCAGCGATAGAAGCACATTGTTGTGAAGGAGAAATGGCTTCTCAGGTGACAAATTTAATTTTGTTCAAGCTTTATTTTCTCACACTTTAAAACTCAGCCTGGTCTTGTTTTGTTTTTGGATCACTAACGTACTCTGAAGCTAATTATTCAAACCTGTTTGCGATAAGATTCATGGCAAGATCCTGCACTTGTCTTCTTTCAACGACATGACCCTCAAATGAGTACGGATTGCCAGATTTTCGTGGTCTTCCTCGTGCATCGTTAATCGCGAAGACTCCTTGAAAATTCATAGTAGTCAAAAAGAAGGAGTTCTGAGACTATTCATTTAATTTTTGGTTGCTGAATGAATCTAAACGCCATTGTGAGTTACGAACAACCTGCGCTTAATTTATTACCTTAAATGCAGCCTGACTAGTACTGAATCCAAGCAAGTGTTCCTACGAAAAAATTCGTAAGCAACACGAATAGCTGAGAGATTCCTAAACCTTGGTCCTTCGATTTTTTTCGACTGGCAAAATGGCCTGTAGTTCAAAAATTGTGATTGGGAAGCGCAAACATAGCACGCTGCTGCACTAATTTTCTCCAAATTGCGAGAAGGTAAGCAGAACCTTCCTCAGTGTTCTCCACTCCTCCTTCTGCGAACCTACACTTTTAACATTGGAAATTCCACAGCGAATTGAAAAGATCAGCACTAGATCGGTCATCTCGGGTGATGAGTCACCTAGCGACAGATTATGGAAGTAGGTATTATGTTCCACAACACAGGAAACCTATTTCGGGGTGCAGAGCTTCTTCTTATTTACAAAGGCTTTGTATTGGTGTGAAGAACCGCGGATCACTTGTTGTAGACATCAACAGACCCTATTCCGCCTCGTCACGCTGATTTCAATGATGTTCGTCGAAACGAGTAAAAATGACAAAAAGCCCGCTTTCGGATGGCCTGAATATGCAGTTCACGGACCACTTGGTCGGAGTGGTCCGTGACTGTGCTGGCCGCCCGCCACGGCTGCAGCGTTGACCAACACATGTCGTCGTGTCCGATCGAAATCATCAACGGCTTCACGCGTCCACTCGGTTCGACAAACTGTTCCAAATCCCCTCCCAGAAAACGTTCAAAAACGGGTTTAAAGACTGTTTCATAACGATTTAGGTATACCGCTGGATTCAGCGCATCGAGGAGATTCAGAATCCGCTAAGATCCCGTTAATGAAAACGAGGGACACACTGTCTATAAAGAGAGACGTGCAGCAGCGTTGATCAAAGCCGCAGAGACAGGGAAAAGCATCCTCTACGCCCGTCATGATTACGCCAACCGTAAGACCAAGATGATAGCCCTCCGGCGCCCAGACGTAACAGCTCCTTCATCAAGACGGATAATGGAAAAAGGTCATCCACGACTTCCACTCGGATCTCCTCGATAACCACATCCATCCACCTCCATGCCATCCTAGGTAGCATAGGTGTATCGTCCCATCCGTTCTCCCTTCCGAAATAGGACATGTCAGAAATTCGGTGGAGAATCGTACAGCTCCAGGCCTCGACAGGATTCGGCAAGAACATCTGACGAACCTACCGTTATTTCTCATCACCCCATTGGCTAGGCATTTCACGCGATAGCTGTCGGAATGCAAGGTACCCAACCAGTGGAAGACCAGCAGGACAGTGCTGCGTGTAAGAAGGGAGACCAGCATGACGCCGGCAATTATCGCCATATCTGCCTACTGTCCGTCGTCCACAAGCTTTTTATGAGAGTTATCCTGAACAGGATCGAAAGGACTCTAGGTGAAGGACAGTGAGCCATGTGAGCATGAGGGGTTTCGAGAAGGATTCAGTATGATCGACCACATACATACACACAGTCACTAGACTTGTCGAAGTATCGCGAGAGCACAAAATGCCCCTTTTTCTCTTGTTCATTGATTTGAAAAAAAAAGCCTTTGACTCCATTGGGATAGAAGCGGTGCTGGGCGTTCCTACTCAATACATCAAGATATTTCATGAGCTCTACAGCACTTCACGAGTGGAATTTCGCCATTCTACACTGGCATCATCACCAGTGTTAGAAGAGCGGCTCCGCCAAAACCATTCAGCGCCACTATGGGGAACGTCATGCAAAGAGTAGAATGGGATAACATGAGTAAGTTGCCAACCATCTGCAAAACGGACGCTGGCCGACTTCGACGACGCATTTGGAAGGATCGAATTACCAACCGGATCTGACAAAGACGATGTTCATGAAAAAAAAAACAGATGGGTCCCGGAAGCTCCATTCTCGCCCAACGGGACGACCGAATGCTCCAGCTACGTACATATGTATGCTCGTCATCCGGCTGGCATGCATAGCTGGATGGACTTAATTTCAAAATTCTGACCGCCCAGAACCAACTTTTGGAGGAAACTCTATTCTCTCCCCGATTTGTTACTTCTAAGTATTTATTCACATTTCCAGAAATTCTCGAATTTTTCCCATAGTAAAGCCTATCTGCCCACCTGCGCAAGATGCGGCATGCCATCTCAGCCTGTGGTGCACACGCACGCGCAGAGTCACAAATTTTCTGCAACCTAAATCATAGATAGATCCGGGTCGGGGAGTCAAATTGATGAGCGACCTCACTCTGGCGGTGTGCAGGAGGAAGCGAGCGGGTTGAGGAACTTACACGAGCGTAGGGACGTAGTAAAGAAGACGGAGCACACCAGGCTCCGTGCCCACCTTTTCAACACAACGGTTCTGGGAGTTGCGTAAGCAGGATGAGAATGCGGTCAGCGTCGACGAACGTTTCATCAAGAGGGTAATGCTAGGAATATTCCGCCTCTTACATGTGTGGGCTGGAATACAAGAGCCGTCAGCGACTGGACTTTACGGGAACGTCAAGTACAGAACAGAAATGAGACCAGAAGGACCATCGACCCAATGATCAAACTTCATCACGAAGTCCTTCAAGAAAGGATATAATGCTATTCTGTCCCTTAAACAGACAGAATTAAGTGGACGACTCTGGTACGCCAGAGGGAAAGATTGCTGGGGCCTGAAGATCAATGGGAGTCAAGATGATCAACGTGATTCTTTTGTTTTGCGCATTTTTGGTGTACAATGCTAAGATCACAATCCTGGCACATGAGATTCAAATAGCGCAAAGCCATTGAGGCATTCTGAATTCATGCTAACAATCCAAAGATGATTAGCAAAGGAGAATACTTCTCGATCACGCGGGAACTGTATGCGTATTTATGTCTGCTCTTCTAATCTGCGGTAGGAGTATGCACTACTACTCTAGCTCGAGGTGGCCGCCATTTGATATTCACCCGGTGGACCAAGCGTGAGGTACGATCTTTCACCTACGCTTCTTTCCATGTGGTCCAAAACTTGGATTAGAATTGTGTCTGTGGAGTAGATAAACGTTTGTCCGAATTTCTCGCAACCGATTCCACCCTTTCAGAACCTGATGAAAGCGATCTCACCGAAAGGCAAACCGAGAATACTTTAAATCATCCTTGTGTGACTCCATTAATAAGAGTAGGCAATGTTTATTCCAGTTTCGCTGGAACGTTAGAGTGTCACACTCCAAGCTGCTTGGGAATCTAACCATCGTAGGCATTCATCCCAGAATTGTCAAGTAGCTAGCAGGTTTTCTATACATTTCTATACATACAGGATATAAATTTGAGAGTACATTAGGGTTTCACCTCCAGCCCTGGTTTCTGTTCTAGTGGACCTCTCAAGGAAGTGTTCGTCCTCCTGTCTTATTCGATATTTATACACACAAGATTGCTAGCCTAGCTTCTACCGTGGATGTTTCTTGTAAAATGACCCTAAAATTTACATATGCTGCTGGCTTTTTGTGCCCACTTCGTCCTATATTTTAACATCTACTCAATTCAGGTCCCAGTTTTAATGCCCATACACTGCCCCAAGATCGGCATGTAGGTCATCGATGCCTTTTCTGCCTTGTCCAGAGTTTCTAATTAGTTTCCGTTCCCGTTTGCTCATACTACAGTTTTAAGTTATGTTTTAATTTCTTTCTGGCGCACCTGCGAGTGCACAAATAAATAAATTAATAAATATTCCCGCGTGTGAGGTGATAGTGGTGCACCAGATGTGCACACCCGCTTACACTACTAGCAAGAATAATCACTCGATTCGTTATATCTAGAATAGTCAGAATCTCCGAAGTGAATGAAGTCAAAAGCCTCGGGTTCATTAGTGCTAATAAATCAAACTTTGACCAACACTGAGGTGAAATAAGAACAAGGTCCTGTTCCAAGTGCTAAGTCAGAGGACTCTGAGAAAGTCTAACCAGAAGACTCTCACTGAAAATCCACCTGTCATTCTCAAAGCTTATAAGACTCATATGCGAACCATATCTTTGAATATGGCACTTCAATATTCAGCCTCTCCAAGAAGGTGCTCGTTGATTCTCCTGAAAGCGTCCGAATACTTTCATAAGAAAATTTAAATTACGTAATTTAATTTAATTGGCTTTGATTATAGATGTACCCTACCCCGTCTTCTCCACCTCCAAGTAGGATCGCGGAATGCCACTTCCAGTCTTTGATCACTTACTTGCAAAGGGTGAAAGTGACATTTTAATGATTTTTAAAATTCTTAATGTTATTGCTAAAGTTGTATGTTTTTTTTCGCATTTTAGGGAGACGGCCTTCATTTGTGAGTGTCAGTTACGCGCGGCCATAATTGAACACCAAGAGTCAGTTACGCCTGCGGCTGCCTTTTTGCCGCGGACAACTTGTCCAATGTAAGTCGGACAAAAACATGCGGTGCGTATCGTATTGCGCACCTTCAAAGGTGTTTGAAGGCGCGAATCGTCTATGTGAGAACACATTCTCCACAACCCTTGTACATTGCATTTTCGCCATTTCTTGATCTTTTCACGTTTTTGTTTATTCTCTTGCCCTCTTTGATGCTGTCCTCATTGTGCTTCGTCTATTTCCGTTTCTAGAGTATGTACACTCATTTCAGATTTTTCCGCCTCAAAGAACTTTTCAGCTGCATCACTTCCACACAGACGCCAACTGCTTGCCACATTTCAACATTACAGTACCAGTGCAACCCATCCAGACCAACGGCTTCTATGTTATTTCTCTTTACTCGTTGTTAACTTCGTGTATGTTTTTTGTTGTCTACTTCATTTCCTTTCCACCTTTTCCTGGTTTTAATGAATAAATATTTGGAGTAGTGGAGTCCTATTTCAAATGTTTTCCTCTTTCATGATTTTTGGAAGGATCAAACACAAATGAACTATGAGTGGAGAATATTTGCCACAATTTTCTACTCAATATTATCAACTATAATAAAATTGGGCGTGACGTACGTTGATATTTCCTTTCCTTAACTTTTGATTGAAACCGCTGTTACTCCTTCTATGTCGAAGATGGTCTCGATGCTGAAATTGAGAAAAAAACTTCAAGATTCAAATGACTTGGCTTTGATTTACTTATTCATCAGTTTGGAGGTTTTTTTTTCTCTTCTGCGCCTATCGCGTGTCCTTGGGCGTTTTCTGAATGAAGCCAATCATTCTATCATAACTAAATATTGAAGTTAACATTGGGGGATAGATCACTTCTTCCATGTATCGAAGAAAACAGTTTGTGACAGTGTTAACGCTTCTTGAGCCCGTCGATGAGCTTATTTAGTGGAGGATAGTCGCTTTCGAACATGATCCTAAGTTTCCTGCTACGGTCCCATGGAAATGTTGTAATTCTACTATTTCTTATGAAAGTTACCTGTTGAAGGCCTCCACAAGGTTCGCTCGGTTCTCCCACTTCCCACGTTGACCGAAGATCCTTGTAGGTCCCTTCAAACCAGTTCTTTCGTAGATATTTTAGGAGGTCTTCGCATTTGGTGTATGCATCAGGGTCCTGCGGAACGGGAAGTGCTCTTACCACATGCACTTCTCGTTGGAGCTGAGATGACAAAAATTCCATCCCCATGATGGTATGTGACCAGTTCCTGATCCTTTCTTCAGCTTTGTTGATGGTGATGTACGTCTGCAGCCCCAACTCATCTCTTCTTCTGTGCCAAGATTGAGTAAGACAGCAGATGGCGCAGCCTTCTGGCTTGGATACAACAATTATAAGATAATGGAGGAGATCTTTGCTGATTCTATGGTAGCTCTCGCGCTCTCTCGAAATCTAGCATGATCCCCGCTGGACATATTTACTCTCATCCTGACTTGTTTATTCGCTTCTTGACGTGGAGTATTCCTTCTGTCTTCTTGGCAGTTATTGCAAACAAAGTCAGAACTTCAACTCCTCCAGCACGGACGGCATGAATGTAGTACAGCTGTGCATGTCTTCTCAACTCAATTGGATGTGAGCTTAACAAACAGAATACACCCATCAGCTACGAGTCTATTCCGACATGCTTTCTAAGCAAGAAATATTGTTTATGTTGAACAGATGCTAACGAAGAGGAAAAATGAAATATCACTTGGATGGTCTCCTGAATAGTAGATAGAAAAGGCTCCGTTTTGTTCATGAAGGAAGTGATGTGATCGCGGAGTATACAGGGCTACATTCGGAAAGACAGCGTTATAAACTGTGATCGCGCATAAAATGGGGACCTAAAATATGAGCATTTGGTTTCACTCCATTTTTTTTGTTCCTACACATTAAAATCTTTTCTCGAAAATCCACCTAAATTTCTCCGCTGCACACTGCGTGGATGGTGTACAGCTGCCTTTTTTCCATCCTTATTGGAATTTTCTGGTTACCGTACTTCTTCCGAGTAGTAAATGTGAAAATCCTGAGTTCGGACTTGTAGCAAATGATCTCTGCCTGCCTTTGAATCCTATTTCCGTAAATTTGGCGAAAACCTTTCGCCTCTTTTCGTGTGCTGAATAATTAAATACCAGCCTGATCGTCCGGCTAACGCCGGACTCTCAGGCTTCTTTTGGGCTCACTTCGCTCGCCTCGCACAGGCGCTTCCCTATTTTCGGACGCTGTCGCGCCTTTATCAGACCGTTGGACCCGTGCCCTGGCGCATCCCCGATTATGGTGCCGGCACACCCTCATTACACGGTTGGACCCTTTCCAGACGTTTCCCCGCGTTTCCCCATTGTCGGATGCCGGCGCGCCCTTATCAGACCGTTGGACCCGTTTTCAGGCGTATCCCCACTTTTGAGCGCAGGTGCACCATTATTACATTGTTGTACCCTACTCCAGGCGTTTTCCCATTTATGGGCGCCGGAGCATCAATCTCACAGCTGTTGATCCGTTCACTGACAACTCTCCCACTACCGGGCTCCGGCGTACCTCCTACATACACTATGGACCCGTTCCTCACAATCTTCCCTACATCTGTGCTACCACGACCCTCATCGTCGTCATTCCTCGTCCGCGTGGTTCCTCCTCTTCGTTATAAAGGCATCCCACCCGCCTCTTCCCTTTTATATGGTTCTGCAATCACATGCCTATCACACGGACCATGGCGAAAACAATTGTCGGCCCTTAACATGTTTGAACATGAGAGAAGTGGTCGGAAACACCTGTAAATCAAGGTAAAAATCGAAATTTACCATACTTTCGTACATAACTCGACGTGTTGAACACGATGGTGTAGGTATTTTCCGTTTTCGATGGCTGGTTTTCGTGCACACACGCACACACACACACATGAAGTGCCAATTAATAGGAAGTAAGATTAGTTCAAGTTTCAGGTAGCAAGCTTGGGGTAACGTCGAAAGCTGGCAGGGTTGGTGGAGACGTTTGACGGCGTCGATCTCAAATAACGAACCGAGAGCCACTTTTAGGCCTCTGAAGAAGACGATTCAGTCGAAACGTCAGGCCAACAATAAACGTTTCCACCTAACAACCTGGTTGGCACAGCAGTAAAAAGGGGTATCAAGCAGGTCATGCCCAGGTTCAGAGAAGGAGAAACGTGGGAATTAGTTCAACCGTTTAAAATAATCAGTAATAATATGCAATGTAGAATGCATACACCGCCATGACATGTTGTTCACAACTGAGTGAGCGGTGTCCGAACAGTGCTGGTTCGTGCTCGTTCTGTGCGCTTTTTACCTTTCTTCAGCGTCTGGCAAGCCTGAAAATTAGAAATATTTCAGAGTTCATGAGAACGAACTGGAAAATTCTTACCTCATAAGCTACCAGCGTATCCTTATCGCTATACCTGCTTTGAGGGATGCAGTTATGCTGAAGGAGACACGGGTCCGACAGGAAAATATGGTCCTTCACCTGCAGTGTATCGTTAAAATTTCCTTTTTCACGTTTTAGAAACCAAAGTTACCATTACTTATGTATTTTCCATTGCGTTGACTTCTTGTGCCGTTGAAAAGGGTAGCTTCGATACGACCCTGGAAAATCGTAAACAATTACGGGGTATAGTCCCCTCCGAATTACCTCTTTTTCTCCTCGAAAAATTTGAGGAGGAGATGGCGGGTCAGCTGCAACAAGGTTTGCAGCTGAAGCACGGGGATGGTTACTATAATATTGTTGCGGGTGCTGAAAAACATATTTGAAAATGTATAATGTTACTTAAATTTACAAATGTTTACCTGTGCTATGTGTTGATTAGTACAGCTGCTGCGCGAACTGCTGCAGCTCTGGGTTGTACAAATACTCCGAAGACATCTTGGGGATGCATGTCACATCCCTGTTGAATTTTATACTGCAATATGGCGCCATTTCTTAACCTTTTCTTACCTTATCTGTTCCTCTGAGCATGTTTTTTCACTCCAAATAATCCCTGAGGATTGGTTTCACACATTCCATGCGCGAAATTTCACGCATTCCTTGTGAGTGTGAAATTTCGCACTTAGGGGTCACTGATAATATCATTCGATAGACTACTGACCCTTGCGATGAAATACCTATTCCTCGATACGAAATATCTAAGTGTCGCGACTTCGTGCGACTCTTCTCTTAACATCATCGCC
>KN727767.1:13446-24243 GCA_000816745.1 Ancylostoma duodenale | reverse complement strand
GAAAAGATTGACGTTAAGCGCAAAGATAGAATGTCCGCTTTTGCAACTACTCCAAAATTTGCTTACAAAATACAGAATTCAATACTATAGCAATCTTTCTACGATGACAATAATTGTATTTTAGCACTTCTCAATTCTGGATTCTATCAGTCTAAAAATTACACGTTTTCAATGTCTGACCATAGAGCAATATCATTAAGGCGAAGGATCCTGAACAAAACTAAGTAGCGATAAGATAGCTAGGTTATTCCATTCTTTGTGGTCATAATAACGCAGCTTAGATCGTCTAATGTTTTTTTTACTTTTTTGAGGTAGATGTTCAAAAAAAACATATACAATGGGAAGTCATAATAAGTTAACACGAGTATCCGTAGCATACACTTGCCCACTAGCAGAATAGAGAAAAAATCCAGAAGAATGTCGGGCAAATTAAAATACTTTTTTCAGCCACTGCTCCATAAAGGAGGATTGGACGAACGAGGACATAATCGTTCGACTGGCTGATGGGCAGACCGTCTACGATATCGAGTGGGTCAGCGTGTTCTGCTACAACTACTCCGTCGACTTCGCTCATCTGCCAGTTAGCCTGGATCGCAATGTGAATTTAGTTCCAGCATATTTGCCGGAATTCAGAAAAACAGCCCCATTTCGTGAAAGAAGAAGGAGATGCCCCTAGAATGCAATTTTCAACGTTAATGTCAAAAAATGCAATTTTTGGTGCATTCAGTAAATTATATTTAAGAAGATTAATGAACTAAACAGTGAAATAAACGATTTACATAGTAATTTTATCGATAACTGAGCCGACAAAAATTTTCCAGTAAATTATTAAGATTTAAAAAAAGGTTGGGTATTGGAATGACTGGATACCAATGGAAACGGAAATGTTCTTATCATTATTTGACCCTCCACATCCGATGAATACCTTTTCCTTATATGTGAGATACTAATATGTGTAAAGTTATCATTCTCCCGACCACGAAGCACCACAAAATCCAAAAACAAATGTTCGCAGGGAGGTTGAAAAAATTGGATTTTCTACGAAACAAATTGAGTCTGAGCAGAGCTTCAGTGCATGTAAGATCCAGGCTGCTTCAGTAATATGACAGTTTTAAGGAAATTTAGAGTGAGCATTCAATGAGCAAGAATTTGTATGATTAAAAGGAGATATGACCTAGAAAGTGAAGATGTCGACCAAGCACAGCAAAGTCAAAGCACTTTCTAAACTGGTTTGTTGAATGACGTCTTCCTTGCACAGAAGGTTGAACCGCACCCATCACCTGTGATGATGAATCATTCTGGTGAATCAACACAGCTGTTAGCAGAAGAGAGACCATATTTCATGGATTAACGGAAAGATTCAAACAACAGGGTGGCTCAAAAATACGGTCGCATGAAAAGGACACACAGAAAATGAATAATAGTCTTATTTGGAACAGGGTCACAAAATTTACAGGGAGGGACACAAGTTATTGTGCAAGGTTTGCTCAATTATTTCCCCGTCAAGAACACATGGTTTGTTCTGCTCTTTTCTCTGCTTAATGAAGAAAGGTTCAATTTTCGAGCTAACACAGGTTTTTCAAGGAAGCATTTAAGCATTTGCTCTGAAGCAGTTGACTTCGAAACACATCTTCAAAAAATGAGGGTTGCTGTGAAAATTTTCCCTGCAAAATCCACTAAATCCCAAGAAGAGCTGCATTGCTTAGACAATTTTAAAAGAGCAAAGAATGCTCTCTCCAATAATACCTACCTTTTCCATGAAAGGGATTACAAGAAATATGAGAAAGAAAAACCACGGCTATTTCATGCTCCCTGTGATAGCTAATTTTCCCCTGATACATTTTCGATATTTTTTTCAAGCGGAACACAGGGCAGTAGCCAGCGAGTGGATGTGATCTGAAGACCACATTAAACAGGTGACAAAATGGTTATAAAAGTCTAGAGAGGTGCGGCTATAGGCCAACTGTGGCTGTCAAAAATTGGGACCTTTTTTTTTTGTACTATACCAGGAAAAGGGTGTTGTCAGCGTAATTTTGGACCGATCTGTACAATAGAATCTATCCAAGAGTATCTAAATACAGTGTAACAAACCAAGAATGGAAGGATATGGAAGGATACATCATCGATGTCGATTTCTATGAAGGAACGGATGCTGTCATATGCAGTTCGCATTACTGATTTCTAATGTTTCTCACTGCCTGTTTTTTTTTTTGTAGAAAGTTGTAAGTAGTCCATGCAGGTCAAACAATACAAAAAAATCCTAGCAGCGTTACAAATCTACTTGAGTACCATTCTACCTAAATAGTATTCATTGTACAACAAAAAGACCAGCTGGGACATATTTTGTGCCCCAAACAGCTCCGAGAGTCTATTCATACTTTGTTCCGCGGTTTAAGGTGGAACGGGAGGCAATTACCACGAGTCTATTGGGCAATGATCATGCTTGTTGTTATTACGGCAACCATCAACCTCACTACCAGTTTTATTGGTATCCCTCCATCTAAGAGCATGTATATAAGAGTGTATGAGGTGTTGCGACTCTATTAACGCACAAATGGATGTGGTCGACGTGCGCTTGAAAGCTTTTCGGTTCGTCGCTTACTCGGCGGTCACTTTCTCTATCGTATCCATGATATCCATGAGCATCACGCTTCCGATGCTCTACCGCTATATTTCCAATGGCAAGCAGCAGATTAGCAGTGAAGCCGAATATTGCAAGGTAAGATGGATAATTTTCCTTTCACGGTATATTATATGTATGTCAGTTATATGTCAGTCAGGTTAGAAAAAGTTACAAGTTCTTATTTCATTGATATAGAGCAGAGCAATGATTCAAGTATTCAGAACTGCAAGTCCAAAGAAAAGCTATTTCGAATACAAGGAGTGTAGAGTTTTTTTAGGGAAATTATAGATCTCTAACATTTTACTGAAAATATCTATCTGGATCATTTTGCCTCTTTTGCTCCTTAGCACCCTCAGTGCTCGGATATAGTCTGCCATGACCTCGCTCAAAAAGTAACTTTTATATCATTCATATCCGTCCATTTGACGTTCCACCATCCCGCCTTACACAATTTTACGATTTCTTTTCATTTGCATTTCCAATATCCATTTAAATCCACTTCAAATGCCAGCATTCGTAGTACCATCTGCTTACAAGCAACTTCACCAATGATGGAATTAGTTCACTTGCGCGCAAATATCAGGAACTGATCATACTAAAAAATGTTTTCGAACTTACCTAATTGCCCATTTTTAGAAGTCGGTGATGGAAATATGGAACGATCTCTCTGTTTTGAGCGACATAAGCCGGAATAGAACTGCACGTGGAGCCTACGCAACATACCAGCAGCCGTACCAAGCCGTCAACAGCTATGTGAAACCCGTACCAGTGAATCAAGGAGGCTACAACACCTATAGGACCCTCCCTAATGTAGCAGTAACAGAGGCGAGCGATTGCAGTCGATGTTGCCAACCAGGTCCACCGGGGACCGAGGGACCACCGGGTAGGCCGGGCCGCCCAGGACGACCAGGAATCCCTGGAATGCCAGGAAATCCTGGTAAGCCTCCAACCGGCCCATGCGAACCGCTCACTCCACCACCATGCCAACCTTGTCCCGCTGGACCACCAGGACCTCCAGGTGCCGTCGGACAGCCAGGCGATGCAGGACCACCTGGAATACCTGGACAGCCTGCTCCCGAAGCCCCCGCCGGCCCTCCAGGGCAGCCTGGACCACCTGGCTTGCCCGGCAACCCGGGTCCACCAGGAGAGATGGGACCACCCGGACCACCTGGCGATGCTTCCTATCCTGAAGTTGGCGAGCCAGGCCCACCTGGACCACCTGGCCTCCAAGGTCCTCCAGGACCAAACGGCGAACCAGGTGGTAATATTCAGGGACTGCCGGGTCCAAAAGGTCCACCTGGGTCACCAGGCTTCCCAGGACCTCCTGGTGAAACTGGACCGCCGGGAGCACCTGGGGAACCAGGAGTCGATGGCGAGAGAGGAATTTGCCCAAAGTATTGCGCTCTAGATGGTGGAATATTTTTCGAGGATGGATCCCGTCGCTGATATGCGGTCATCAATGGAAGTGATGTTTCTGATAACATAGCATGTGTTTGAATTGTCATTGATTGAAAAAAATCCTCGTAAACATTGGCGATTTCATAAACTTTTCATGATCAAAGAGAAGCAAGAGAGTGTTGCGTACATAAAGAAATTTGCACATCAGAGAGTTGAGAAAGCTTGTTTTTAAATAATATTCCTTTGAGAAACCATGTTCATCGTTGTACTGCGATAGCTTAATCTTATGAACGATGCCTCTATTATGAATAAACAACTTATGTATGCATTTTGATGCAACGAAACCATTACTGAGGAAAATCTAGAGGCAAAACCGAGATAGTACACTCAACAAAATTGTCAAAATGCTTCAATGAAGGATCATGCACACTTTCATTTCTTAACCATCGACAACACAGAGCAGTGGTGATTTTTCCTGATTGATTAATCCATCAAGGCTTATTTCTTCAATGTCATACATTCAGAATAGAGGCATAGATCAATCACCAACACAACTACATAAACTTAGATGACTTGCGTATTCAAGAGTGGTGGATTAGGCCTAGTAACTTTCCAAATGAGATAGCAGAAAAACTTTGAACGGCAAAACGCAGAATATGTAGATTTCATTCGACTGAGTTAAATGGAAGCAAGTAAATCGGATCACAAGACCACCGGACTACTGATAGAACCTTCAGAAAATTCAAAAAACCTCGACTTATACGAAGTCTTGAGTTAATTGAGATACAGACGGTTTGAAAAAGTACAAGAAGAGCTAATCTGAGATAGAGTAACTATGCACCTTTGAAAACATATGTACATTAGGCAGAACTCATTCGTTAATAAGGTGAACATTGGTGGCAGCTACAGCCATCCAAACATTATGCAAATGAGAAGAACTGAAAATTGAATGATATGAGGTGGTTGTAACAATAGAGTACCCTCGAATAAGACAAGGGTTATGGGCGTTTCATTCCTTACTAAACAAGTTAGATTCCATAGCCCATATTTGTCCCTGCCAATTCAACTCTCGTAGCAGAAATCGCTCTGGCGAGCGAGTTTCAGAATAAAAACTGGTACAGGAATCTTAAGAGTTGCACATGGGTGGCAATAGTAGCAGGAAGCGATTGACTAGCTGAATCTATCTCATCACCCCAAACAGTGCTCTTCCCCACACACGTACGGTGGACCACCCACGAGCTTCACCTGGCGGCCAGCTGATCGCCTGTCGCGTGCGGTTGCGTCGCGTCCCACTCACCGTCGGGAAGGCACGGCTTGCCTCCGTGACAGTTTTGTTGCTTCTTCGTTTTCTATGGGAGCTCGTGCTGATCCACGTTATGTGAATCCTCGATTAGCTGCAGATCATAGAATGTATTCACCTGTTCATGGACGGGGACATGCGAACGAGGACTACTACACACAGTCTTCAGATAGGTGAGGTTTTTCCTAGTCGTAAGCACTTTTCGGTGACTAATTCATGATTTCGAGGAGGTTTAGCATTTGTTTAACACTATCGTGTTTAGTGCCTTGTCGACTTCAAAAGAGGGCAATTGTCTGCCATGGTTGAAATATGGGATCTTTGCTGCAAACATAGTGTTTATGGTATGGTTTCCTTTCATTTTTCGTTTTATTTTTCTTGCTGTGGACGTTTTCTGAGTCTTATATTTGTTCTGTAAGTCTTGCATTGATTGCTTCCATTCACTCAAATGGTAGAAAATGCAAAACGACAAACAAACATTCCCATTTTTCATTTTTTTTTGCTAGGGTGTTTTAGTATAGCAGAGGTATTATGTATTTCAGTTGTGTTAGATTATTGCTTAATTATAAGGTCTCACCTTGACTGATTATAGAGTTCATTCGCCGTTTCGCACTTACTGTTTTGAAAGAATACTTGTGCAGACCCATAAGTATTTCCATGAAAATTGCCATAAATTGCTGGAAACGTTGCTTATTTTCTAATTAATCTAGACATATGTATCACAAAAGGCCGCTTTTTCACTTTGTGGTGTTGTTTTGAGTCCAATTCCTGAATGGAATCAATCCATGCGCTATTGATTTGAGAGGAGGCAATTTAGTTGGAAATCAACGAGATTTTTGATCGATGCTCTCTTTCTTCTTGCCATTATTAGTAAGTCTTAATTGGTTTGAGAAGAAGCTCATTCCAGTGTGATCCAACAAAATTGCATTTTTGTCATTTTGTATTGCTTTTATCACATCCTTTTATTCATGGTTTGTCCTTGGTGGTCTTCAATCCAGTGCCGTTTTTTTTTTTTTGCGGAATGTAAGAATATTGCTGGGATTGATTTTTGATGTTCCGTCACGATTTACATAGTCTGGGAAAAAGCCTTAATCATGGCATTACTGGTGTTGAAGAAACTTGATTAAAGCAAATTGTTGTAATGTACAAACGTTATTTGCACCTTCTTTCGATTTATGAAACATTTTCCCACATTCATTAGATACAGTAAGGTTTTTGAACTAGTTGAGGTGTAAGAACCTTCTCGAATCCCTGAAAAAAAGCGAGTAGTTTTCCATTCATCTCCTTTCCTATGGCCTTCATAATCATTTTTCCGCGGTTTGTCAGCTAAACGTGCAATTTCATGGGTAATGTGGTGCATGGGTTATGTTCGCTGCAAAATCTCCTTCGGCATAAATAGCGTTGTCGTGCACTATTCGAAGAAGGAGATTTCGAGAGTGCTTCTCACATTCAGGATTGGCCAGGCGAAGGGATTGCCAAGCGATTACATGCAGATAGCCTAATCGAGTTTCAATTTTCGACAAGGGGATTTGCGGTTGTTATGCTCATACTCCAAGTACTGAACTAAAAATTACTGGTTATTCTCCCTCTTTTTCAAGTAGGACCGCTAGCACTTAGTTGTTTTGTTTGTCCAAAATCGATTTGCTGAAATGCATATGAAGACTTTTAGCGCAAATAGGAAACAATGAGAATAATTCACGACGTCCTATTCCATTCATAGCTCCTTGCATTTGTTATTTCCAATGCCTGCAAACGTCCTTTGCTTTTAAGCGGAGAGATCGCAATTTGAATAGATAATTTCAGGTGATTTTGTGTGTGATTGTTTACTTCAACTGTTTTTAAAGTGGAGAAAAAGTAGTTAGAACTGAAGTTTGGACCTGGTTGAAAAATTGAACTGGATTATAAAAGTCGGATTTCACAGGGGTGGCACCGTATACGGAGAGACGTGCTTTGGGACCCACTTGTGCGCAGTGTGCTCCTTCCTTCAACTTCCCACTCCCACATTTTTAGGTTATCCCGTGGAAATTTTTTTTAAATAGGTGCTCCCACATTTTTAGGTTATACCGTGGAAATATTTTTTTTTGAAACAGGTGCATACGTATCGCAGATTGAGACGCTGATTTGATTCATTATAGGACGAGCCATTCTGCAAATAAGTTGGTCCATTCCACCAAGCTCAAGCTCCTTACACGGTGTTAATTTTGTGCAATTTCATTTTTATTATTCAGTGGAAAAATCGCTAAGTTGAGGGAAAATTGCACTATGACCGGAGATGAGACAAATTAAGCTCTCAGAAGCGGAAAATGAAATTATAAAATTCACCAAATGGCCAAAGAACCTTGGAATGTCTCCTTTGTAATTTGCATGCTAGCTCTTTTTAAATATAGATTTGCAATATTCAAGCAACATCCATCCATAATATTTTCGTTTTAACGGCTTTCTCTTCCTGTTGCTGTGGAGATTCTAAAAGAAAAAAAAACTGTCGTGCTTGCATGTCTCAGAAATTCCTTCCCTTCTCAAATTTTCCATAAGACCCAGCTCGGGTTCGTTAGTGGGAGGTGTTAATCTCATTGTCCATTATTTACCCCAGCCGTAGTGTCTCGTTTCTTCTTGAAGCGAACATTATTAGATCAGTGTGCAGTGGGTGCCCGGATATTGTTATTTGAAATCCGTTGTTATGCTTGTAATCCAGCTTTCTTTTAAGGTAGTCGGCAGTCTTTTATTGGCGATGGGTGTTTGGTTACGTACTGACAGCAGATTCAGGGACTTTCTCAGTGAAAGGTTAGTTTATTCTTTCTCGTTAGACCATCAATTAATGTTTGAGCGGACCACCCACTGAATTCAGGTATCGTCAGGCAGTTGAAGAGGCGTTTTGGGAAGCACCTACTTTATATGCCTTCTCTTACATCATCATTGTTCTTGGATGTTGCATGATTGTCGTCGCATTTTTCGGTGAGTCATCCATGCGTTCGTCGATAACTGTTACGCCGGCCCGTTCATTTCTCTTGTTGTTTATTCAGCTTCCTTCCATGGATTTAGTCAGTTAGACCGGTTTCGCAACAGATTTCATTTTTACAAGTTCCTAAATTTTCCGCATGAATCAGAATATGTTCTCTCGTAATCCTAATGTGGATTTCCTAAGAAAGAACTGATGGAGCTTTCATGCAAGCTAGGAATAATGTTGAATTTAAATTAGAAGAAAACTTCCTGGGCACTTCTATGGATTTCATCGTAATCTATAGCTGTGATTGCTTTGGAAGTTGAAAAGAAAAAATTGACAACATCTCCTGACTCGGATGCTGGCTCTGGATTTAAGTACCGGAAGTGCGCCATTTTCTTCGACACTTCGTGTGCATTGAATTGCATGAGGCCTTTTCAATTCAATGTAAATTTTTATCTAGTTTTCCTTCAGTTCTGAGCTATAGTTTTTGATATAGTAGCTCGATTTGAAGTGTCGCGTTTTCATATTCTTACACTTGGAGAAATTCATAATGTTCGCAAACTGTCCCAATTAATGTTGTCATACTCACGATTTATCGTTTTAGCTGATTCTATCGGAGTACCCTGAGTGTGCATAAATAAATAAATTTCATATATATATCCAGATTTTTCTAGCTTATTTTCATTCAGGATGTTGCGGTGTGAATGCAGAAAATCGTGTTGTTCTGATTATATATTCAATGGCGGTGTTCCTTCTTCTGGTTGCTACCCTTAGCTGTGGAATATACCTCTTCTATAAGAAGGATGGGGTCAGTAATTTTGTTAGTGTTCAGGATTCTTTGAATTTTTCTCACTCACAACGCTGTTTAAGATTGACGTGGAGTTATCGGATGCCTTAAATTACATGGTGCAGCATTATTATCAAGGTGCAGGCATTGTTCAGGAGTCTCTGGATCATCTCCAGACAACATTTCGATGCTGTGGTATGTCCATTTTGGTGGCTGTCTCTTTGTTAGGGGTTTCTGACAAATCTATCATTTTAAAGGAAACGCTGGTTGTTCTGATTTTCGTGCATTCCGTCAAGATCCACCACGATCTTGTGACATTAGATGCGATGGCTGTCATTATAGGTTTGTTCTCTTCATTGTACAAGGTTTACCCCTATATCTGACAATTTACATGTTTTTTCTTCTTCATGTTATGTTTGTCTTGCATTTGTTGACATTTCAATTAGTTTGGTTTTTCTGAATAACTTTCTTCCATTTTCTACCCATTGAAGCTAGCTCCTAATCAGGAGCTAGCATCGTCTGATGAGTTTATTTATCTATTCGTTTACTTATTTATTTGTTCATTCATTTATTTACTTAATTATTTATTCATCTAATTTATCCGATTCTTGTCACTCTTAATTGTATTAGAGGAGACTCGCTAGTGTGTACAGTCTGTCCCAAAATAATTAGCAGATTGTACGCGTGGCGGGACCTACTCGACCCTCCTTCGTTTGGGTCCCGACGCGCTTTTAAGGCCGCAACGCTATGAAGCCGTGTACTTAATCTGCCAATTATTTCGAGACAGACTGACTGCATATCAGTGGTTTTGGTTACTGTTCTAATTGCATTTGGACAACATAACCCACGTTTTTTAGGATTTGGGTTGCTCTGAGCATCGGATTCTCAATTACTTTGGTGGTGTTCTTTGCTGTTATAATCTGTCAGGTTCTTGCTCTTGTTTTTGCCCTATACTTGGTGTTCACGCAACCAGCTCGAGTTCGACTGGTGAGTATGAACTTCCTTTTCTTTGAGTAAAGAATGTAATTAGGCCTCAAATTAGTGCTTTAGGTGTACATGGATCGTCCAAAGCCAGAACCAACTTTAACACGAGAAACCTTGCAACGTCATAACTTGCCGTATGATTTACGCAAGGATCGACACCGGAAATATTATTGAAATTTGTTTGTATTATACATTGCCTTTCAAAGGATTCCACGACTGCTTTCGATATCACTCACTTGTTTCATTATCACTTATACGTGCATTACAATTGTTGCATTTTCCCATTGCATATCATTCCTTTCTCTTATTTGCCATAGTTGTTGTCATATCTATTAGACATCAATTCATGACCTAATGGCATTTACTTAACTCAGTTGTCTGTATATACTAAGCGGCATCTCACTTACTTTGCTTTAAAGTATCACTTTATCGTCTTCCTAGTCAATAAAGCATTCTAATTATATCTAATTTCGTCACTAGTTGTTGAGAACAACGACAGTACTTTCTCAAAATTAGTGAGGTGTTTCGTGAAGAGTTATGTTTTATATCAGAATGGAGCAGGACACACCATACTTCGGCCCGAGCAGTTCATTTTTGGCCGATCAAGAGCACTATGAATTGCAGCAGGTATGTAATACCCTGTACTAAAAAAAAAATAGTGTAGTCAACTAGGAAATTATGACCTATGGTGCATTCGCATATTCGCTGTAAGCGGTGCGCTTGTGCAGTGATGTTTGTTCGATATCGATTTAAAATGACCGCGTCTC
>KN727765.1:5597-15800 GCA_000816745.1 Ancylostoma duodenale | reverse complement strand
AAGGGTTAAAAAATTGAGGCTGATGAGGATGTCTTTATAAGCAGCATGCTTCCTCGCAGTGGCATAGGCTCGTCCTTCGATTCTGATAAACAGTGTAAGTTCGCTAGCAATTGAATGTTTTCTATAACAAGTGGTATCTGGCTACTACTACAGCAATCCAGTGCGCATCCTCAGTCTGCCATAGCTGATAGGCTAACTTCACTCATTTCAGGCTACTTCCTTTGAAAATGCAACTCATTATTTTCCTGTTTGCCTCTCTGGCCTCTTGCTTAGCCATCCGCCTACAGTCTGTCGGCATTACTGGTCGTCTGATGTGCCGAGATAAGCCAGCAGCTGGTGTAAAAGTCGAATTATGGGATAGAGACGATGGTGCGATCGTTACGTGTATAACTTTTGCTGTGCTGCCACAGTAAAAGAAACTTTGCTGATGATTATTCAGGTTGTCCCTTCAAAGGATATTCGTTAAACCGAGTTGATTGTTCTAGGTCCGGATACAGATGATCTGCTCGCAAAAGGCGTTACTGATGCGATTGGAAACATTAACCTGAAGGTACGCTGACCAAACACTGCTATAATCAAGTCTTAATAACACAACCTATCTCAGGTGGAAAAATTCCAGTGGATTCCGCTTATTTTTCGGGCGGAATTCGGGTAAACACCAGTGAATTTCGCTTATTTTCCGGAGATTTACGTGTAATTTTCGGGCGAAATGGAGAAATATTTCGGCGAAAAATAAGCGAAATCTGCTCGAAACCACAAGTAATCTACTGGAATTTTTTTCACCTGAGATGGCCCTCACAAAAAGGCAGGAAGGGAAATGGAATTGTGCACCCACCAAGTCTGTTTAACATCAATTGAAAACGGCCGCGTCTCATGGATAGTTGATTAAACGCGGTCTTGCTTGGATTTCGAGACTCACTCGGTTGTCCTTATCGCATATCTCAAGAAACAACATGAAATTTGGCCCTCTTGTTTCACCTCAAGGGAATAAAATGGAGCAGTCCTGTCGACTACCAACATTTTAAAGAAAAACTTTGATGGAAACACATGGTTGTTTGTTGAATTTTGCCAGATGTCACCACCATATGTTGCAGGGATCCGAAACGGAAACCACTAACATTGATCCAGTATTCAAGGTGTACCATGACTGCGATGATGGATTCAAGGTTGCTTTCTTTCCACTCTTCCAAGTTTGCATCATATGAGCCTCTGATGACATTTCCGTATCTAGCTTGGTCAACGAAAATTGGAATTTCGCATTCCCGACTCGTATATCACATGGGGGAAAACGCCCAAGCGCATGTTCAACATCAGCGTGCTCAACCTTGAGACTATTTTCCCAGAAGAGGAGCGCACACTAATCTAGACAATGATGAATCCTATTGTTCTATGTGTTATATTTTGATGTAAATAATGAACATTACAGGGATAATTCGTTCAACAACACTTGTTTAAATTTTTGGGTGATGACATCTATTAGATTGAGTACACAGTTAAGTAAAAGTTCCACTTTCCTTAGTTGCCAGTTGAGAATATGGAAACCTGTCTTTTTCATTGCTCCTCAGCACTGGTGACTTGAGGATGTCCTAGCCTGAAATCTCCTTAAATTTTGAATAGTCTTTCTTCGTATCGTTTCCTCGAGTAGGCTAAAGGAGACCGAAGCCTCACTTGACTTGGCCGAGATTGACCCAGCAGAATGACGTAACCAGTTCATTGCAGTTCACATACTACAGTTGTTTAGGAGCATGATGAAATCTGCTCCCAAACTCCAGATGGGATGCGGTTTTCAGGACGTTCCCTTTCAGCTGTGTTCGAAGAGGTTCCGAACCAATCTCGAATGGACGTGCCGGAGTTTTTATTTTTATGATTTATCTTGAAGCGCATCGTCTTCGTGAATCTTTCCACACCGTATCACTATGCTCGATTTAGAAGAAACATGTGATGGAACAGCTTATCGTGAGAAATATGTACGTGGTGGTGGTGCAGACTGAATGATTTGGGTAAGCACCATGATTGTGACGGTATGGCTGGCCACTGAGCAGATCATTCTTTTCGGCAGAGCATGGAAAAGGAGGTTCCCTTGGAGTTTGTTTGGGATTGAAATGTCGTGAAGCTTGTACGAATTTCGTGTTGAACGAACGAATGCTGCCGTCAGCGAAAATTCCATCTGGGAAATCTATGCCATGCTTAGAAGCTAAGATTAGAGAAGTACTGTGTGAGACCGAAGTTTGGAAGTTGGAAGTTGGGAGAATGTGAAATATAGAAAACGTGAAGGATTAAAAGCAGCACGTATGACTTAAAATAACTCAGCTACTGTTCATCCTTCGGAGTTCTGGAAATTAGAAGTTTGCGTAACGCCAGTATTCATGAACTCACGAACTTTCAAAACCGGAACTTCGCTCATCTCCACTTACAAGGACCACTACGACTGAACACGCGACCCTACATGACGGATGCGATGAATGAAAATGGCGGCAGCACAATGTACTTACTAAATGTGCATTGTGTTTTAGCTAGCTCTGCACATCTCCTACCCTAGAGCTGTCCCTTCCACTTTTCCAGCACCAGAAAAGTTAGAGATTTGTGAACACATCGTGGTTCACTACCCAATCCTCAGTCTTCATATAAATCTTTGCAACCATAACTTTGCTGTGCATATTTTCAAGAGTACAACGTTTGTTTGTTTCTAAAAGTCACACCTTTTTCCTCATGAACATCTGGATGAGGCGAGAAATGAAATGAGAAATTTATTTTACATGACACTCATCAGAAATTGAAGTAAAAGATGTGGTCCCGTTAAATGTGAATTCAGATCAAGTCTCGTTCTTCCTTGGCGAAAATAGTTTCTAAGTTGAGAACGCCGATGTTGAAGAGGCGCTTGGGCAGTCCTCCGGAATAAATATATTGGTCGGGGATACGGAACTTCACTTTTCGCTGACCAGGCTAAACATTCAGATGCAGACGTTATCGAAAGAAGTTTGTAAAAATATCAGAAAAATCGAATACTAACCTTGATGCCATCGTCACAGTCGTGATAAACTTTGAAAACTGGATCCATGTTAGTAGCTTCGCGTTCGGAGCCCTATAACCAATGAATATGAAATTACTTGTACATAGAAGCGTCAGATTGTGATTTCTCATTTCACCACTTTTACACAATGAAGATGAAGAAATCCAAGAAATTCTCCTACCTTCAAGGTGAACTCTCCTTTGGCGTCTGTGAATCCCTGGTCAAGGAGATCGTCAGGATCTGGTCCTGTATTAGAAACTTTTGATGCTCAGAACTGGTTGTACGTTAGATGTACTGCTTACCGTCATCTTCATCCCATAGTTTTACTTTAACTCCTGCTGCCGGCTTGTCTCCGCACATTAGTCGTCCAATAACGCCCACAGACTGCTGGCGTACCGCAAGACAGGAGCATGCGACGATGGCCAATAAGAATAGTATTTGCTTCATTTCTGAAAAAAAAGTGAAATGTCAACAAAACCAGTTCAGTCTTTCTTCAGCGTTTTCCATGGTTCACAATGTTGAAGGTATGTATGTTAGAATCGCTACTTCAGGAAAAGAGGAGGAGGAGGAAATTTCCAACAATAGATTGCTAAGCTCACAATTTCTGCTTTGTAAGAAGAATGAATGCACTAATTTTCTGCTGAAAGCTGCTGCTTGAAACGTGTGTAGTGAAAGGTTTAGGAGAGTATGATGAATTGATGCAAAGCAGTTCTGATGGCCCTATTTAAAGCCTATTCGGCGGTTTTTTGAGCGAAATTTTATCTTATCACTCATAGAGCGAACTACTTACGGTTAGTTTTAGGGCTCACATTCCGGTGGGTGGAAGGTGTATTCCGATGACACTGCGTCACTGTTATCTATTTTAGTTTCTATAAACAAAATAAAAATGATGATGCATCTCCTTTCGATGCATAGTCATGGTTATGAGCGAGCTATGGCTTCAAGAACCTTCAATAAGAGAAAAAAACCAAGAAGAGCTTCGACAAACCGTCTTTTGTGGAAACTCCAGTAGACTTTCACCTTTTACGTGATATTTGTGCGTAGCAAAACATCAGACAAATGTAGAGAGGTGATTGAAACTGAGTTCGACTCTGAGGTTGCTGATTCGCTTTAAGAAAATCCTCAAGATTGATTGGTTGGGTTGCCTGGATTACACGTGAAATTCCATGCCATGAAGATCTATATACTACTTATGCGTCTGGTCGATCTGCGATGAGGTAGCGTCGTAATTCAAAGTACTTCCTCCAAAACAAACATTTAAGCATATCGAGGTCAACGGGTTGCGGTATGATGCCACATAAAGATTAGCGTCATAAATAGTAGCAAGAACCAGAAATATCGAACCGGCTCCCCCAACAGCAATTCAATGCGTTCTTTGAGACCAAGTTCTCCAATAGTTTTCTCCTTTGAGGCTGTACATGACTCATCATTTAAACTTTATTATCTGGAAAGAAACCAAAAAACTTCTCTGAAAGCCGTTTAAGGATACGCCCCGCGCTTGCCCCTCTGGAAATTCCCGAAGTGAAGAATCAACCAACTTTGTATTTGCGTATAATCAGCAATTAAGTGTTGTTGCTAACGAGTGAGACTCAGCGTTTGCTGACCTAAACAACAGGAATCCTCTTGCTGTAAGTAGGTACTCTTACCAATGGTTCATTCTGGGGTTCTTAGCTGCTATTCAGAAAGTTTGTGATTCAATCTCCGACCTCATTTGACAGAACATTACATCTGACGTCAAAATCATACCCATCATGTGGGTCTTTCATTCGTCAAGGAGAATAGCCACTTTGGCATGATTTTGGGAGAGTGGCTGAGTTCTTATATACAACAGCCTTGGTATGCTTCATCTCCAGGGTCTGATGCTAATGAATTACTAATGAACAAATTGTTACGAATTATTTATGTGTCGATTTCCAGAAAAAGATTATGATTTGCCTGCGTGCTAAGATACAAACAGCTCTATTGGCTTTTCTACTAATTCTATTCGCCTCAATATTGCTCCTGCAGATGAGGATGAAGTCATTTTGTCCGTCGGCGGCGGCGATACTGAAAGAGCCAAGAACGGCTAGTGAATCTGAATATTCGGAGAACCTATTTTTATTACTACATTGAAAACCTTTTCGGAGACCGGACCTTGACATATACGGTCGATCTACTGAATCTGTATTTTAGATGAGCTACCACCCGACATACATTCTGGCACCTGACGTGGATTTTTGTGCAAAACATGACTACCTCGTTAAATTTATAACTAGAGCGGACGACACCGATAGAAGAGAGTTTTTTAGGAAAACCCTTGGAAAATATGCTAATCAGGCACGTGATTACTTTCCATTAGTCTTTAACTGAACTAAGCCCTGAACTAATGTTGGTTAAGGTGCGGGTAATGGTGACCAGAAACGAAGCGGGTCATGTTTCATTCCTTTGAATAGCGCAATCGCGGTAGCATGATCTTCCCTATTTCCTCCTCGTCGTAATCCATGCTCACTAGGTTAAGATCACTCCTGAAGACAGCAATTTTAATGATAGAGGCTTTTTGCATCAGAATAGTCATCAACAGCCTCGATAATTCAGGGAAGTTTGTATAGTAGGCGGCAGCAGCATTTCCGAAATATTGCTTAATTTTATATTAACTCACCAACCGGAGGAGCGCAATGTGAATCAGCCCTTTTCGTTTGCACACACAATTTTTTTCTGGAATGAAACTGAGCTTACTCTCGTAATTCGACCCCCTTTAGATTATAATAATGATCTATTCACTTTTGTCTTCCTTCTTCAGCTGTTACCTACTATTTTTAATCCCTAAGTATCCACACTTACTTCACTTAAATAGGTGATACATAGTACCCGTTCACAATTGTTTAGTCTTTCCTATTACACGTCATTGCTTCCACAGGGAGTGGTTTGTACGGCGTGCAGCCTTGATTCCGACATCGAAGGCAGCGTTATAGACTTTCCTTGTCCAATTGCAGGCAGTTAAATGGTCAACCTCACTCTAACAATAAACAAGCTGGCAAAATGCAAACACGACGCACTCATCTGAATAACAAATAAGTTTTGGTTCCAGTACAACTTCACTCTTCTCTTCCCTCTTGGTCTGTCATCGGACAGTAAAGTGAATGAAGCATTAAAGGAAGAGCATATCAGATGGGGTGACATATTGCAAGCTGATTTTCATGATACTTACCGAAACCTTACCTTCAAGGTGACATCAATATTTTCTGAAGGAGAATCAACGCGAAGCTTTTATCATTAATTTAGACTTATGCACATTCGCACTATGTGAGCCTAAATTGCACAAACATAAGAGTTGTTCTGAAGCTGGACGACGATATAGCTTGGAAGATTAAATTTATGTTCGATTATTTATCAAATATCCCACCGGATGAAAGCGCACTCCACTGCCAAATGGCTCGGTTTCTGTGGGCGGACCGAAACATATCCAGCAAATGGTTCGTTCTTTTCAGTCTTTGATAATTTCGCATTCATTCAACGTTCGGCTAATAACGCCTATTTTAAAGGTTTTCCAAATTCTTTCTGCTTAATTTTGTAAGGCGGTCATTTGCCGTTATTTATATACGCTCATCTCAATGCCCTGCTCAAAAGTGCTTTAATTTAACCCCTCAGAACGGGAGAGCCAATCAACTAAGTGACAGATACGGATTCGAAATAGTGAGGGCATTGGAGTAAGTCAGCTGTCAGGGCACAGCACGCGGTAGTCATCAGTCACCAGTTCTTGGATGCATCACTGCGATTATCCATGGTAAGCGTGCCGACGCCCGTCTTGAAGATGGGTAAATTTGTGTGGTGTCGACAGGTTTACACTGGATAATTGCAATGATGCATGAGGCTTCAGGACACAATAGGCTTGCAGCAGTTCCGGGTTAAGTTGATACCTGTGTCCGGGGCGGAAAGATATGATGCGATTGATGTACTGATTTTCTGATTCATGCTAGATGTGATATGGCGATGTGGCGATTGATGATCATTCTCAGACACTCGAACCGTGCGAGCGCTCCTCGCCAGCGCGGATGGTACGGTCTCAGCCATGAAACCGTGCGAGCGCTCAGCAATGACCGTCCGAGCGCTCTGCAATGACCGTCCGAGCGCTCCCCGTTAGAGCTTGTGCTACGGTCATTGAGGAGCGCTCGCACGGTCATTGCTGAGCGCTCGCAGAATTATGGCGGAGCGCTCGTACGGTTTTCCATGTTTCTCGGGTCACCGCATTGGACTGGTCACGTACGAAACGACAACCATTTGCGACTCGTGAAACACGGCAAATCTCACGAGCGCTTCCCCATCCCCTACCAGACCTACAGAGACAGTATGGCCCGCACTCGGCGTGCGTTCGGTGCGAATGTGAATGCTTCCTAGTACCTATTCTTTTTTTTCTTTTACTTCTTCTAATTCCTCATAAAACCCTTTCCCTCAAAAGCCACAGCCCTGGGAGAATGTAAAACGGATGAGCGATTCGCAAAATAACACAGGCTCGGTCAGGCCGCCGCCGTAGCTACGATAACCTGAGAAGTATCTTAGCCCATCATGACATCCGATGGTGTCCAGTTAGGGAACCTTCACCTATACCTATGAGAGTCAGCCGCGTCCGGGACGCAGTCCCGGATTCAAAGAGGGATTTAGAAGGATGCATTTTATACTGAACAAAGCATGTTTACATGTAGCGCGCTATTGTGGCTCGAATTCTTCACTGAGAAAAGCTCCTCCGAGAATAGCCGGCTATTACTTCCAGAAAAATGTTCTCCCAAAAACGGTGTGAATTTGCCACAATCAAAACATGGAAACGAGAACGTTATGTTCGATTGAAAAAAATCGGATGTTGCGCAGACGTCAGCTGAACTTAGAATGAAATTCTGAACAGAATCATATACAATACTTGATTCAGAATGAAATTCTGAACAGAATCATATACAATACTTGATTCTTTCGTTCACTCCCAGCTAGAACCCTTGGGTGAGAAATTAAGTAAGAAATAATAAAAGAAGGCAGGTTCAACAACAATACAAAAAACACAGCGTTACAACTGCACAAAGTGGACTATAACTGGAAAACCCACCTGCTGTCGCCGATTGGACTCAAAGCAGGCCTATCGATAAGCCGCCGATCTCAGAAATGGGAATAAGAGAAATAGTACCTTCCACTTCTCCCGTATCATTTGCAAAAATTAGGGTGCAGCGCTCGCACGGTGAGAGGCTTCGCCCATAAATTAAGGTTCAGCGCTCGCACGGTCGGCCGTGAATTCAGAGCGCTCGCACGGTAAGAGGCTCCCCCCACAAAAGTACGTGCAGCGCTCGCACGGTGAGAGGCTCCGCCCACAAATTAAGGTGCAGCGCTCCACGGTCGGCCCTGAATTCGGAGCGCTCGCACGGTTCGAGTGTCTGAGTTGCTTCCATTTTCGCTGATTTTCGAATGATTCCCCTTAAAAACAGGGCAACGCGACATGCATACTCTAAATGAAAATACCCCACAGCCGCGAGTGCGTGTGTCCAACCTGTGTCTGAGAAGCGTCAGAGCTGGGTCTATCCTTCATGAAATGGACGCGTGCTTGCCGAACACGCGACTAGTATAAATTGAACGGACTGTAAATCACTTCGTTGTTGCCTTGTATGATGTGCCAGTGATAAATAGGTGTTGCCTTTCCTAAAGGTGGCGGATGTTGGTGATTTTGGCCATGAATGCGCACTATAACCCCAGCTGTCCAATACATGCTGTTCGCACCTTGTGGCTTGTCTCTAAATTTCCTGATGATCTGTTTCCATGATGAAACAGCTACAAACATTTATCGAGAACCTTCATAGTTGGAAATCGAGATATGTCTCGTTTTCTCCCGATCCATATAAAATCATTAGAAAAAGTGGATTCACTCCAGATGTGTGAAAACCTTGCTTAGGAGGATGTTCCCCATTTGTATGCTATTGTTAATGAGACTATTCCCGTCTCAGAGTCCGGTCAAGGTTCAGAGCATAACCGCATACTGATTGGGTGTGGCAATGCGCTAAGCGATTGTATGTTGATACTGTTGTTTTGTATTGTGTTTTACATCTTCTCACATTTTTCATTTACATCGTTTTACATGCTTGCTGTGTTTTACGAGCCCACATTACCACACACAGTAATTGGTTATCCCTGTGTAAGCACCTCAAGAGAACAGTAGTTCCATCCATCTCTTCGATCAACATAAGCGTCATTAGTTCCAGCGGCATGACCAGCTCCCTTTCCCAACAACACTATCCTCAAAATGGCGTTCGCCGCACCCTGCCGCGCACCGCGACTCCCCTCGCCCTCTGCGTCTCCGACTACTAAGGGTTCCTGTACTCCACCCACCACCCCCTGTCTATGCTCTGGCCCCTCGCGGCCGCCGCAACGCAGGTGGGGAACGTATCTCATGTAATCCTAGCAAACCGAGTGGGTAGCTTAGCCGCGAGGCGGGCAGCGCAGTGATTCATGACGCTTTCAGCCGTGCGGTTGGCTAACCTAGGCCGTACTGTGTGTGATTGCGTAAAGGGCGAATTACAGTATCCCAAAAGCTGTGCAATCGCTAGAGGATAGAGTGCAAGAACACGCTTATGCGCGTCTTAGTGTTTCTCAGTGCTCGGTGGATATCAAGGACACAGGAGATCGATACCGTCATTGAATCTTCAAACGAAAAATTCACGAGGTAGTACGAGGGGAGCTGTTGTTGCCTTTCTGACCATTTTGCTGTGATTTCATCTCTTTAAACGCAGGTTTTTGAAAAATAGTTTTATTTTGTTTTCTAGAGTCCTTTTCTTTGCTGCTTCCTTCTGGTTCTGCTGGAGAGCAATTCTTTTCCTTCTTTTCTTTTCTTTCTTTTTGCATGCTTAGGTAAGCTCTCACCCTATTTGTCGATAACGGTGAGTTTCACTGTTGGATAATCGAATGATTATTCTCCAAAAGCACTTATTCTTTCGATTTCATAGTTTGTTTCAAATTGGTCCATACTTACTCGAGCGCTCTTGCACTCTGCGAGCAGTCCCTATTCAATTTTACGCAGATTTATGGAATCTTCACATCATTCCTACCAGTGGCGGACGCAGAAAGTGGGCGGGAGGAGGGGGGAGGGAGCGTGGGAAAAAAGTGGGGTCTCCGCCGTTTTGGGGACCCAGACGGAAAATAAAATTAATAAAAATATTAATTATAATAATAAATAATAAATAAAA